>JACXGK010000216.1:111467-137705 GCA_016801125.1 Novumbra hubbsi | reverse complement strand
ACCCTGGAGCGAACGCTGTAAAAGGTGAATTTAATCCAATAACAGACTTAATCAATTAGACTCAATCAATCAGAATTAAACAAAGGACAAACCGTGAACCACACCTATTGTGTGGCTGATGCCTAGCCTAAGTAGGCTCCCCAATCAGAGTCAACTGAACACAGCTGCTCTGACTGGGGAGCCCACAGCGGCATAGAGACCTCTCTAGGTGGCATGCCCTGACTGCGAGCCCCAAAGCATAGAGTAGGCTAGGGGCTCCCAGCCAGGACATGACAGTTACAGTTCATGTAAGCCTTGTTCCATTCAGAGGACACTGTCCCTTCCAACACTATATGCCAAACAAGCCTGCAAAATAAGGCATAAAACATGGGCATTATGAGATGCCACATCAAGCTATGCCATGTAGACCTGCCTCTAATCAACCAGCAATGAATCCAGTGAATACAGGCAATGGCAAGAAATGGAAAAGATGCCAGCTTGTCCCCCTCGACAAGACAGTAAAACCAGCACCACTTGTGTAGAATGCATTAAATTAATCTGCAGAAAGCACCAGTACATTGTATTCTACAAGTATAGAGAAAGACTGAAGGGATCATTGAGACCAATAGGATAAAGAAGCCTACTTGGGGAAACTGATACATCTTGTTTTTGAGAAAGAAAATGTATACATTTCTTAACAGTAGTTTATAAATATAGTATTTCATATTTTAACTTTTTCTGAAATGTCTGACAGGACAAAATTACGTTTTGGGTGTATTTACTTGACTATTTGACTGTCTTGAAGGTGTTTAAACTGTGCGTACATAATACCCGTAACATAATAGATGTAATAGTCTTTTAACATAATAGGAGGGTTAAAACAGTACTCTGGGAAACAGGTGAGGGCAATAAAACCAAAACGTGTTTGTGATCCTAACGAGAGAGAGAGTGTGTTGGATCTCTCTGGTATGGCACCCTCTATATTCCTATATGATTACGAATTCAGCTATGCAAGTCAGATATGGAATGGCTCTCTACCAATTTGTATGGCACATGGGCAAGAAGCCTTTCTGCCTCTGGTATAGAGAGACATTCTACACCGGAGGGAGAGGCCAACATAGTACCCCTCACCCCTAAATGTGACTCTCATCTCAGTCGCCAGATGACATGAGATGCTGCTCCAAATAAGTTGGACCGGCCCCAAGATGAGACATCCAACCTCTTACGGTTCAGTCAGAGGAAGCTTGGGCCTGGACCCAAGTTAACCATCTGTGACATCTTCCAGTGTATCGAGCAGAGATTGAGGAGATTCACATGGAGAACCTGAGGCTGCGATAATCCCAATGAGCTATGCATGCAGAGTTAGAGGAGCTCTTGAAGACGAGGGAAGACCAAAGGCAGCGGGTAGAGTCTGTCAATGGCCTACAGAACCACCCCACCTCCCAACAGGCAGCCTCCCTTCAGCTCAGACCAAGGCCGTAGCCATAGAGTGAAACCAAGGCAGTCATCATTGGGTGGAACCTAATCTGGAGTTCACCCCCAGGATTTGTTTTTTTAAATGTTTAAAATATTTATAAAGACTCCTAACCATCAATATTTACACAATCTGATAATGCTGTGTTAGTGTTATTTCTACCACAGCAGAATTAATGTTGCTCCAGGACCATTATTGCAACCGACCTGCAGTTAGTTGGTTGCCCCAGTCCAAGGACAGAATATTCTTCTGCCCCCCTCCTTTTTGACCTAACCCTAACCACAGAGACATCTTTGCCTACACCTAACCTCAGTGGTACTCCTGCCTAAACCTAACCCTAATTGTGCCAACATTAATTATGATGTTGTAGGGACAACACCAACATGGAAATATCAGATGAGTCAATAATATTTGCTACTTTTCTGACACACCTCCTTGTCACCTGCTTTCCCAGTCCCCATCCTCATGTACTCTCCATCATTACTCTGAACGCACCAGAGCGAAAATAACACATGATTCACACTTTACACAGACTGCATGTGGGCTTTCAGACAAATACAATGTAATAAAGACATCAGCGTTAGTTTAATTCGCTGGGTGAATGGGTGGTTACCTTTCCAGGTAACTTAGCTACGATAGCTAACGTTAGTGCTGGCTGATTGATGTGCACTTGGAAAACAACCCGTTTTCACCAAAAACAGCTGTTTCCTTTCCATGCAATTAGTGTAGAAACTAACCAATTAGTGACCTAACTAATCAATCAAGTACAAGCTGAGAGACATGCAGACACTGCCTCTCCATGGAACTGTTTTTACCCCTCTGGTCGAAGCCATCAGATGCCCACTTTAGGAAAGAAAGTAAAGAAGAGAAATGTGCAAAAGATATTGATATGCAGCTGTCATCTCTTTATTATGCATGTAATGAAATGGCTAGTATAACACATGTTTGTTAGCCAATGTGAATTTCATGCAGTTTCATAAGGACAATGTGTGAAGCCTGCATCAAAATTATTACTACCTAACTAGCATAACATTGGCTTCATTGCGGTGACATAATGTTGTACTTCCTTTTGTATATTTACACTCTGACACCTCATTTGCACTAATGTATTCCATTTGTACTGCCCACTGCATATTTGCACTTTGTTACATTGTGAAACTGCACATTACTTACATATGCCAATTGCACATCCATACATTGCACTTTATTGTTCTAGGCTCATACATTGGAGCATCTGTACATTGACTATTTTGGGGTGTCCTATGCCTCGGATTTGCCAAAGAGGTTGTGTGGTTCCAATTCTGAAAGTTTGATCAATTGTGTTATTGACATGTATATTTACAAATGTATTTACAGTGTCAGACTTGTATCTTGTATTTCAAGATTTTGGAGCACTCCTTGGCACTGGTCCAGATGAGGAGATGAGGAGACACTTTTGACTCTCCTAACTTCCTCTCCAATCATTAATAATAAATAATACACTATAAGATAAAATAAGTTAATCGATTCCCATTGCTTGCCTCATATTTGTATCTCAAAAACCTTGTTTGGAATAAGAAATTGACAGGCTCTGTAATCAACTTTCCTCCTCTATCTTGTTTACTTTTCTTCCAATCCTGTCTTTCTCCTCAAATTGCTCTCCCGTCTCTAACAGAAAACGTTATGCTAATGTTATCCATGGACATTTCAAAATATATTTTGACATTACTTATTATGAAACTAAACTTTAACTATTGTAATTTACGATCTAATTTAATATGATCAGCAAAATATCTAGCCCATGGCATGTTTACGTGTAAAAAAATGTTACCTCGCTACCAGAAATTTGGCGAGGTAACTTAGCTGAATAGCTAATGAGAGCTAGCACAGCCTCACTCCTGTCCGTCCGTACTTAGGTTGGAAAGAAACGCTTAACAGTATTGGTTGTATGTATCCAAACTGGCACTACAAAATGACCAATGGGGAAGCATCATCCACACCTCCCACTAAAGCCCGCCCACAGCTGTGGGGTCAAAAGTGCAAATGAAGAACAATTGTTTCAATCGCAAAAAAAGGTTTCAAACCCCCCAAAAAAGTTTCAAAAGCAAGAAAAAAAAATTCAAAAGCAAAAAAAAATGTTTTAAAAGCTAAAATATTTTTCAAATAAAAAAGAACGTAGATTCAATAAATAAAAGGCATAACGTTTTGCATGCAACGACTAAATATTTGATTGACATTTTTTTCTTTTAGCTTTGAAGCCTCGATTTTGGTTACAGAACATTTATTTTTGATTGCAAAGAAAAAGGTTTTGCTCTCAACATAAAGACACAAATGTACCTCCATACTGTGGGCCAAAACAAGCTGATTGAGACATCTGTAATTATTCGACTTTGGAATAAGTACAGAATTGGTTATTGTGTTTCTGCGATTGGTTAGAAGGGGTATAAAAAGGTGAGGGCTAGGCAAGTGTTGTAGTCGAGGACAGGCAGGGTACTGGTGCACGAAAGACTGGTCTAGGAATGATCAAGACATATCTTTAGAAAGAATGCTCAATATAGACATAAAACGTACAATACCTCACAATGACCAAACAGAAACAAACAGATTATATAGGGAACACCCCATAGGGAACAGGTGTAGCTAATAAAGGAGGGACCGGGCTGTGTTCAGAAACAAAACAACGAGAACTGAAACCAAGGGGTAGTAAACACATACATGGGATTGTCCGAAAAAACTACACAGAACATCACAACATCAACCGGAAAGCTCTGCTGCTTGGCCTTTCGTATTATTTTACTTTGGGGTCTCTGTTCTACGCACAGTTACAAACTACATTTCTGGGGACAGCTTCAGCTGTTTCCAGAAAACAGTGGTATAGCCTAGGCAACATTCATTATAACAAGTTTTCCACTTTTTAATGAATTTGAAAGCAATGAAATACAGAAACGATATAATGTTTGACATTGATTGTACCTACAATCAATGTAAAACACTAGCTTCTGCTTGTCCAGCACCACTTGGACAAACCACATGCAGAACTGCGGTATACCGTAATAGGTAGTAATAATAACAGCAATTTATTTAAGTTTAGTTATGATTATGACTGCATTTACTAATGATTATTTTGGATGGCGATGCCTGTAATAGAATGGAACATATTTATTTTTTATATATCAATGCAATGGGTGGAGGGGGGCATTTTTAATGTTGGCACTGATTCCGACCTTCTGACATGCCCCTCCACTAAACTCTAGACTTTTTCCACCCAATTGTCCCCCACTTCCGCCTCGTGAGTATGAAGAGGAAGATCCAAAGGAAACAGTAAAGGAGGAAAGTTGTCTGGCTAGCTCCACTAGCTGAGGTGCTCTACCTGGAAGACCCTCTGCCTGCCGCTGTATCCTCCTAAAAGTAATAAATGTGTACCAATAGTAAAACTTACCAGCATTGGCCTGTCAGCTAATGTATGCCAACCGTGTGGAATGTGTATAAAGTTTTGGCATCATAGTACGATCTCCTTGATTACATTCTGCTATGTTGGTCAGGCCCCTCTGGGACAAACAGAGAGACTGGGATTACCAGATCCTTCCCAAAGTGCTGCTACAAGCATGGCATGACTGGGAATAAGAGCTATATGTCCTTCTGAGTATGTGCCAGATAAACCACGATTCCAGCATTTCTAAAGACGTCCAGAAGTTCAATGATGGTTCCTTCACATACCTTAAAACGAAACTAGACAGGGTAAAATCCATTCATAATTTCTCATAACAACAAAACAATTACATTCCATGCCCAGATAAAAATTGTGTGCTACTGTCACAGGAGCTCAGCAGTGCTGCTGAGAAGGAAGTTCACCATGAAGATACACTATTTGAACAAAATGATTGGGACACCTACACCTTAAATGATTGGGACACCTACACCTTAAATGATTGGGACACCTACACCTTAAATGATTGGGACACCTACACCTTAAATGATTGGGACACCTACACCTTAAATGATTGGGACACCTACACCTTAAATGATTAGGACACCTACACCTTAAATGATTAGGACACCTACACCTTAAATGATTGGGACACCTACACCTTACACCTACAGGAGCTAGTATGACATCCCATTCCTAATCCATAGGCATTAAGGCATTGAGTACATTGAGTTGGTTTACCTTTTGCAGCTATAACAGCTTCCACTCTTTTGGGAAGGCAAAAAGATTTTGGGGTTTGTGTGTTTGACCAAAAACTTCCCAGGAAATCCACCAAGGAAAAACCAAATGGGACACAAGAGCTTTTACTTCTTGTGCATGAAAGGAAGAACATTATAATAGGAAGCTAGTTGGGAGCAACTTTTTGCCTTTTAGATGCCTTTGTGAATATGAATTGAACGGTGGTGGATATATATTTATTCATGTGATTAGCCGTAAGGTCAGATCGCTTCATGGTTATTCAAGTGGAAAAAAATAACTCTCCCCAATGGGTTATTAACAAACCTATGCTAAGCTTTTAATGCAGTTAATGAAGAACTGGCAAAGATACCTAAAATAAAGAGACCGTAGGGAAAAACATCCATGTGAAGTGAAAACTAAATCAGCATGCTCTAATCTAGATGTGGCCTTCCAAATGGTTCCCCATTCCATATGCCGTTGACATCTTCTGACCAGGGTTGATTGGGCGCTGGTCAAAAGTGTTACACTATGTTGGCATTAAGGGTGTCACGTCGCCTCCTGGTGGTGGATCTACCTCCGGGCACGTGCCTCCCCGGCGTTCGACGTCGCCGGCCTTCTAGCGCCATCGTGTATGTTTGTCCTGTTTCCCATGTCCTGTGTAGGCACCCTTCCCTGATTCCCTGCAGCTGTACCTCATTAGCTGGGTATATAAACCCTTGTGTGTCTTGTCTCCTTGTGTGTTATTGTCATTGTTACGTGTTGTAGTACCTTCGCAGCTCTGCCGTGTCTAGCGCACCTGTATCTGTAGTACGTACTTTTTCCGTGCCTGCAAGCACGTTTGCTCCTGCAAAGCCTTCCTCGGCTGTGTTGCGTAGTTCGGAATAAATACCGAACTCTTTGAACAACCCCTGCGCCTTGATCCAATCCTTCCTTTCGCCAGCCGTCACAAAGGGTAATGTTTGGACCATGTACATGACCAAACCCATGCTGTTTCAGTACAGTAAAGTGACCCACATTCCCTTATTCAAATCATTGTATCCCCTGGTCTCTTGCACTGATGTCGGAAGGAAACAGCGCGGCCCAAATTATCACAGCTCGAGGCCTTCGTAGCATGTGCCAATTAGTTCCTGCATCAATAAAGATAATGTTAACGGACATCACACTGCAGGAGGGCATGGCGCTCGTGTTGTTGTTTGTCTGTTCCTCTGACACAAGGCATTTGGTAAAAAACAAAAGTGACCACTGATGATGTTGGAGGGGGGAAAGGAGACAGTACTACAGTACAATGATCCACCATGAGGGCAATTGGTTACGACAGCTATTAAGGTCAGTAAACAATACCCTAGTAACAAATAGCAAACCGCTGCAAAACATATCGGCCCACCGACCTGATCTACTAGGACGCGCTGGTTGACAAGCGGTAAAGGAAAGTAAATGATGGGATAGCATTCCTCTTTTTCATTGCAGCCTCTTTTACTCAATTATATTGTGACAGCAGCAGCTGAAAAAGCTGTGTTTGGACGGGAGCGCACATGTGCAGTGCCATCCTCATGGTTGCCATGCACCATTGGGCCTAACACATCCCAGCTACATATTCATCCCTAAGCCTTAGGAATAGCCTATCTGCACTTAACCACACATGCCTGCACACACACACACACTAAAACACACTCTCATCCTGGGCACCACAGTAAGTCATTGCAGCCATCTCATGGACACATAACCAACGACAGACAGGAAACAGAGGGTTCCTGTTTGTTGCTATTGTTCTCTACTGGTCTCTCTTGTCTCTCTTCGTGTTACTCAGAGTTGGAGTTATATATCTGCATGTATCTTCAAAAAGAAAACACTCAATATCTATTTTGTTCCTTTTCTACAGCAATCTCTGACTCATCTCTGACTTGTAATAGAATCACCATTTACAGTATGTTGAAGGCAAACCACAAAAAACTAATTGTTCAGCTTTATTTCTCTCTGGAGTTGTGAGTCACATCGCCTCTTTCCTGAGTTACTGATATAGTATCTGCTTTCTCTCTCTCTCTCTCTCTCTCCCTCTCCCCCTCTCTGTACCTCTGTGCCTCCCTGTTTCCCTTCAAGCTGTGATTTCAACGCTGCAGGGAATTGGGGGGCTCTGTTTTGAATGTGGGAAGCAGTCGGAGGTGTTGGAGGATTGAAGGAAAGTCTGGATGAGCATCTGGATTCAATAGATCACTCAGGTCATCAACTGTTCAACCTGCACCTGCAAATGCCCTCCTCCGTACTCCCTCCCTTCTCAACCTCCGCTCCGTCTGCTTCCATCCTCTCTTAGCTCCTCTGCATCCACAGACTGAACCTCCCTGTTTTTGTACTCCCATTCTCCTTGCTAACAATCCTCTCTCAACCCAATCTTTCACACTCCCAAACTAACCGTTACCTCTCTGCCTACTACCTCTCCCTTCCAACCTCTCTTTTCACTCTCTCCCCTCTCACTCCCAGCCTTCCTCTCTCCCATCCTCTCTCACTTCCCCTTTCCCACAACCCCTCACTCCCCTGTTTCTCTGTACAGCAACTACCCTCCTGGTTCCTCTCTCTCCCCTTTCAGACAGGCTGTGGTGTATTGTGTCTGCCCGCCCTTGTGTACTGGAGCGCAGGTTTCCTGACTACGGGAACAGGAGCTGGCAGAGAAACACACTGTGAATCGCCATCATGGCTGTTCCCACCGAGACTCATGCACACAGCTACTCGCTCATACGTAACATACGCTTCACCCAACCGACAAACAACACACACATTAATTTGCATACAAAGGCAGTGAAGACGTAGTTAAATGGAGGCATGCACGTACACACACTATCGGAAACTTGGAGAGATATTCACATTTACTTTATTTACAATAAAAATGCAAACCATCTTTCATATAATTTGCCATTTATTGTACAGCTCTACAGAGCTGGTTGTGGGTGTATCTCTACATCTCTAAATGACCTACACTACATCATACCTGCTATACTCAAAAGCAGTACAGTGCTGCTGTTTTTGGTTGATTTGGCTAAAGCTTTTTACTCTGTCATCCTAATTAATGAACTGAGTAAGCAAGGCGTCTCAGAGTGCTGTCTAGTCTGGTTTAAGAACTACTTATCTGAAGCTACATATATGGTTTTTACCTCATCCTCCCTGCCGCCAAACATGATAACCTTGAATGGGATTGAGTAGGGGTATGTCAAAACCTGCAAATAAATTGGTACTTTGCTTGACTTCTCAATCTTATTTGTTACACATATTATCCAACTTTAAGATAAAGGTTTCCAAGTATACCCTATTGTAAATATAAATCATACTTCCTTTGGTTGACAATAACTTGCTTTTCTGTGTCATCTCACTCCTTAATGATCAAGTAAACAAGCTGATAACAGATATCCGCACCTCCTAAATCCAACAATACATGGGTGGTTGTCCCACTGTATTTTGTGTAATTAAATGCATTTCTTTGTCTATTCCTTGTATATAGAGTGTAAAATCTGTAAAAAAAATTATCTTTATTTTTATGTATTATTATTGCAATTAAATGCATTAAAAAAAATCATTAAAATCTAAATTGTTTAATAATGTACACCTATCTAGTTAAATAATATAATGTTTTTTATTTTAAATCTAGTCAAATACACTAGTTGTTGTGCATGCCTATGAACATAGCATTTAAAATACATACACATATTCTGAATGTATATACAAAAACCTTCACATATGAAGGCACAAGCAAAAAGAGCAACCTGTGCCTCCTGGCACACACAACTCACTTTATTAACAGTGACATACAAAAATGTCCTAAAAATAACTGTCCATTTTCTTTAGTGAATGATATTTATCTCAATAGCTCTTTAGAGTCTTGCTTTAGTGCTCTGATGGGTTTTACCAATTCAATTACATCTGGGCAATGGATACATTGAACTACATTCAATAGACATGTTTTAAGTGTGTTTCTTATTGTAAAATACTTTTTGTTTACTGCTGAAAAACGAAATGTGCCTTGTTGGTTTCTGACATCACCTAAGATCCTGGTAGACTGAATTGATTTTAATGTTTGTACATTCATTTTTCTCGGACACTTTACACAGGAAATACTACATACACCATACTACATATCCCACAAGCCACTATTCTATACACGTAATATTTGTGCGCCTAGTGGTGAGTTGGCTTTAACATAAGGTAAGAGAAATTTTTTCTCTGTATTTAACCAATATATTCTTATTTGGTGCACATGCTTATGTAGGTATTTTTCTTTAAATCTCTCCAATTTCAAAATACAACGATTCACTTTTCGCGGTGGAATCTAAACTGGGTAACTAGCTAGTTAACTAGGTAAAGTAAGCTGCTAACTTAAACTGGTAACGTTAAGCTAGCTAGCTGTCTCGCTAATGAATCATAAATTTAGCTTGTGAACTTGTTGTCATATACTACGGAACTGTCGTTATTCTCTATATGAAGTTGCAGCTGTTCATGTTTTCATAGAACTATAACGTTAGCATTATTGTATAACGTTACCTGTTTTGAAAGCGACAGAGCTAGTTATCTGGGGAATAAATAACCTATTAAATACGTTGGCAATGAGCTACACTAAAACGGTAGTAAGTAAATCCAATTCAAAATGTTCACATTTTCAAATATTGAATGTAGAACTTAAACTACCAAATTGCAAGTCCAGAAGACAATGCAAAACAGACGTTTAGGTTGACTTTTTAGGTATTCCCATATCTACTGTCATTTTTGTCTTCTCTGAAATATCTCGTATATCGTTTTGAAATCACATGTGGCGGTTTTATATTATATTATGTTAATACATCTTTATTATTAAATTATGATCATGCCAATGTATCCATCATTGGCATGATAATCTAATAAATCAGTGTAAAATGACTATTTGATCACCTCTTCCAGCCCAACAAAACAGTTTGAAACTACCCCCTTGTTCTCCTGTCTGCTTTTCTCCCAAGATTTACTGCATTATTCATGTTTGATTGATTTCACCTAGAATATTAAACGCCAAGCAAAAGAATTTCGTACGGACATGTATGATATATGTTGTTTTAACTGTTTAGTTTTATGACTGGCGAGTTGAAATTACCCTTGTAAATTATAATTTAAACAAACTTAAAAAGTATTCTTAACAATGAAGAACACTAAGTTGACATATTATTATGTAATGGTGTAAGTGGTGACTTGATTACATTTTAATACCTTTCCTTGTAAATTGCTAAAGATCTCCGTTATAACCAGTATTTTCCTTTGTCAGGATTTTTGTCGTCTGGTCTCCTGGCCTGGAAGATTACTGCTGTCCTGCTCACAATGACCAAGCTATTAGAGTGGCTGCTCGGCATCTTGATAGTTGGGGCAGCATGGGCCCTTGTGACTTTTGACCTTCTAGATTTAAGGCTCCCGGAGGCCTACAGGCAGGTCGCCTGGCCTATGCCTGTGTACCTTCTGGTGGTGTTTGGCTGCTACTCCCTGGCCACTGTTGGATACAGGGTGGCCACCTTTAACGACTGTGAGGAGGCATCCATAGAACTACAGGCTCAAATACAGGAGGCCAAGGAGGACCTGAGGAGCAAAGGGTTGAAGCTGTGAAACGATTCCAGGGATTACTATGAAATAACTGCGGTACACACCGAAACCCAAATTAACGCAAGCGCTTATCCTGGACTGTGTTGTTATTTTATATCGGTTACAACATCCAAAGAGCACAGAAAGTCTAAAAACGCCTGAAGGTTCTTGCCGAGTTACATAGGCCTGCAGTGTCTTCTGGATACCGTCTTGCAGATGGACTACATTATTATTCTGCTTGACAGAGTTTTGATTTTACCTGGTTTGATATTAACTGCTAATAGAAATGTTTTTGGAATGCATAGCTGCACATAATTATGTTGGGTTTGAACCAGTAACATCATGGGAACCGGGGGTAGACATTAAATTTGTTAACTATTACATCACTAGTGCTTGTAGTTTCACCAAAAACATATAAAGGGCACTTTGTGCACTGTTAAGGAACTAGACAAGACCCTTTAGGAATGTAACATAAAGCACAGTCACATTATTGTTCTCTGACCAAGTGCAGTTCATTGTAAAATTTCTTCTAAGGATACAGATCTGGACTAGAACTAGCTTTTGCTCGTAAAATGTCAAACATTCACTGTCAAGCTAATTCGTCAATAGAGTGTCTGGAGATTCAGCCGTTGATCTTGTCAGCAATTTTTTGTTTAGGAAGCTCACATTCCATTGTAATGTTTCAGACTTATGTCCTGAGGCGATTGCAACTTAATAAAGAGTTGCTATTTTTCCCAAAGCTCTGTCTTTTGTGTGTATTTCAACATAAGCATCGCCTTAGGGGCTTTCTTTTTAAGTTAAACCACAAAATGAATTACTATGTTCAGTAATGTTCTTTAGGTAGAAAACACTTTTCTTCATTTGGAAACATACGAGAAGCGTTTATGTTTCCCTTTTAGATTTCAGCTGTGTTTTATATAGGAAAAGATATATAGCGCAGAACAAATCTAATGTTTTTGGCATTAAGCTTCTCTTTCTAGTCAGGCTAAAATGGCTGCCTATGCTCATTTTCATTGACCCCTGCTGTGGACTAAACAAAGGACAGCATTGGCAAAGGCATCATTACAGGATTTAAAAACCCTCATAACTTCATAATAAAAGCAAAATAACATCTTTTTTTCCTCAGACCGATGTGTTCGCTCTGTCCATGTGCCTGACTGGCGTGAGATCAAGCTCCCCTTTGCTACCCCCTGTAGATCTGTGGCAAGCTGTTTTGACGGAGTGCTGACTGACTCAATGATGAAAAGGAACCTGTGATACACCACAGAGAAGACCGACCTCTTTAGTCTGGCAGATTTGCACTTTCCATTCACTGAACAACATTCATTTGTAACTTGTCACCTGTTTTCTTATCTTCCTTAATCTCGGTGTGAAATTACTTTAATTGTTAGCCTATGTGCTGACACAGTATTGTATTAAATTTGGGTTTGAACAAACAGATTAGATCAAAATCAGACTGACCTGTTAAACTCCAGGCTTAGATGGCCAGTATTATTTTTAATGCATGTTTTAAATACTTTTCACTGGCCTGTATTAATGTCCAATGTAAGTTTTTGCAAGATAGTTTGGATGACTGGCAATTTATTTTTTTAAATACTCCCATATTTGGGTTTGCTTAGTGTTCCCACCGAGGATAATCCAATTTGCCAGCACCATCTGAGTTTAGTAATCAAACATAGTTGCATTGCATCATCTTTCTCTTGCGACTCCTTTTGGGCGGCTTCAGTGCTTTCCTGGTAGGCTTCGGTGCAAACCGTGTGATGACAACCAAAATGAAAACAGATGTGCCTTGGGAAGGCGTCTTGAAATCAACTGTCCCCCAAAAAAAGGGAGTTGCTCCATTAAGCAGGGCCTAATCACAGATGAGATATCATCCAGTTAGGTAAAAACAAAAGTTGATTGATGTTGATTTTGTTGTGTGGTCATTTAGCGTAGAACAAAAAGTCATTAAAATAGATAAACAATTAAGAGAAATATTATAAAAAATTTAAATACAGCGGGTGAGATAACTATTGAACATGACACCGTTTTTCTCAGTAAATATATTTCCTAAGGTGCTATTGATATGAAGTTTCACCAGATGTTGGTAACAACCCAAGTAATCTATAATCCATACAAAGAAACCCAAACAAATAAATTCAGAAATTACGTTATGTGTAATAATGTGAAATGACAGAAGGCAAAAGTATTGAACACATGAAGAAAGGGGATGCAATAAGGCATGGAAAGTCAAGACAAAAGCTGAAATCTATCAGTATTTAAAAAGCAATCCAGCCCCTTGTCAGTGCAAATTAATATCAGCTGGTTCAGTCCCAACTGATGGCCTACAAAAAAGTCTCATTGCCAGGGTGTCACACAAGACACATCTCATGATGGGTAAAAGCAAAGAGCTGTCTCAAGACCTTTGCAACCTAATTGTTGACAGAGGAGTGAAAAGAATAATCGGGAAAGTTGTGGAGAGCTTCAAAAATACCTGGAATTAGCAGGTACTGTTGTCTCAAAGAAAACAGTAAGTAATGCGCTCCAACGCCATGGCCTGTATGCACACTCACCATGCAAGACTCCATTGCTGAATTTTTTTTTAAGCTTGTTTAAGATTTGCTGCACAACATTTGGAAAAGCATACGGGGAAAATATAGTGTGAGATGGGAGAAAAATGTAACAGTTTGGATGCCATAATACACACCATGTTTGGAGGACAAATGGCACTGTATATCACCCTAAAACCACCATACCAACAGTGAAGTTTGGAGGTGGGATCATCATGGTGTGGGGCTGCTTTTCAGCAAATGGTAGTGGCAAACTTCACATAATTGAAAGAAGGATGAATGGGCAAATTTACTGAGACATTCTTGACACAAATCTGCTGCCGTCTACCAGGATGATGAAGATGAAACAAGGGTGGACATTTCAGACAGACACTGATCCCAAACACACAGCCAAGGAAACTCAAATGGTTTCAGAGAAAGAAAATAAAGCTACTAGAATGGCTCAGACAGTCAACTGACTTAAATCCTATTGAAAATCTATGGAAAGAACACTTTTGTACAAAGTATTAAATATCAGTAAGTGTGTTCAATACTTTTTCCCTGTGTCATTTCACATTATTACACAACTTAACTTAATTTTTGAGTTTATTTGTTTTGGTTTCTTTGTATGTATGGATTACTTGGGTTGTTAAGAAAACATCTGGTGAGATTTCATGCCAATAGCACCTTTAGAAATATATTTAGTGACAAGAATGGTGACGAGTTCAATACTTATTTCACCTGAATATAAAATAATTTGTTTGTGAATTGGTTTTATTAGTTTACCAAAAAAAGATTAATAAAAAAAAAAATAGTTGGAGCTTATGATGCAAATATATTTAACATCTTACACTACTGTTAAAATGTTTGGTGTCAATTCTAAATGTCTTGGCAAATCTTTTGCCCATTAATAAAACACAAAATTGATCAGAAATACAGTGTAGACATTGTTAATGTTAATGTTAATGTAAATGATTATTGTAGATGCAAGCGACTGATTTTCAATGGAATATTTACATTGGTGTACAAAGGCCTGTTATCAGTAACCAGCCTGTGGTCCAATGGCATGTTATGTTTGCTAATCCAAGTTATCCATCATTTTATGGGGTTAATTGATCATTACAAAACCCTTTTGCAATTGTTTCAGCACTAAAGCAAATTGTTAAATAAAATATTTGTGTATCTGGACCATAAGCAATTGTGGGCTTGATCACAGGGTCAAAGAAACAAAAACCTTCTTCTAAAACTCAGTCTTTTCTTGTTCTGAGAAATGAAGGCTTTTCCATTTAAGAAATTGCCAAGAAACTGAAGATCTAGTACATCTAGTATACTATTTCTTTCACAGAAATAGGCAAATACAGGGTGTCAAGTTTGAAAAATAGGCCCATAATTGTTTTAAAACAACTACACTCAAAATAAAGCTTCACAAAACAAAGTACGGATAGGTATTCAACCATAATGCTAATATTTGGTTAGGTTTCATTTTTTTTGTGGACAGAAGCAGGTTCTCTTGCTGTATTTCCCATTATACTCTGCATTCTTTCTTTAATTTTAACAAAATGCCTCTGCAGAATAGAAGCATCCTCGCAACATGATGCTGCCACCACAATTTACGGTAGGTATGGTGTGTTGGAGCAAGGGCTCTTTCTTGTCCTCCTATCATAGTGCCTACTGTAATGCAGAGCTCTTGATATGGCTGACTGGTACACCAATATTCACCCAGGCATTAAACTCTCCAGCCCCTTCAAAGTGAATGCTGCAACGTTTGTGGTTTACAAGAGGAGACAAATGATATGGTAATTATGTCCTTATAAGAGCATTTCATACCAGTTTACTTCCAAATTTAAAAAAGAAAGGTATGCCTTAAAAACAGTTTAAGTTTACATTTGAGCAATACATCTGCAATATGATGAAAAGTTATTTACCGTTAGCAATGACCTCTCCATTGCTAGAGCTCTTTATTAAATCTCCTTGCATTTTGTTTACAATGCACGTGAGAGGATTACCAAAAGTGTTATTGCTGTGCGTTGTACAAAAGGCTATTCACAAGAGGGAAGCTTTTGATTTAATACAGTACTGTAACTTCAAACACAGCCAAATCCATAATAATGATCGCATAATAATGCAAAGTCTCTTCCGGCCGACCCACTGACAAGGCTTAGAGGTGAGAGTTATGATTCACACAGCTAAAAGAAGTGTATGGATCTCAATGTACTACTGACAGATATTGCGAAATCGACTGAGGACTGTTTATATCTCAAGAAGATGTTTGAAAGTATGGCAGTTTTGATAGACCTTGAGACCATATGCTGTAAGCCTTCTGGGGCCCAGCATTAGATCTTTGTTAGGTGTGTTCTTTGAAAACGGTTTAGCCAGAGAGTAGAAGAAATATAATTGAATGGAGTTTAAATAAGAAATGTATTTCCCAAGAAGTCGACGTTGGCAAAGTATCATTCATCCGAGATTGTACTAGCAAAGTCACATTGAGATTACTTCTCATTTACAAGTGTCCTTTTCAAGAAAGACAAGCCAAACTCTAAGCTCAATCCAATACTTTTTTAGGTCAAATAATGCTTTGAGTGTCAGTACACAGTATTTTATATTATTGATTGTCATTAATGAGGAGATGTTTGAATTATTAATTAATGTTTGACCTTATTGTCCTTGGGCAGAAGAATGCATAATTTTCATTTAATATAGGAATGCAGCAATTATTTTCATTTATTGGTAAATTGATTTATTGGTATCATATATTGCTTACACCTACTCATGACAAACGTATCCAGAACAGCAAAACATGTGAAAACACATTACGTTATTTATTGTTTTTGTCTGTGGGAATGAGTATCGTCTAAGCAACATAGGAAAAGTGGAATATAGGATTTTTAAGTATTTTAATACAATATTCCAGTTCATTATGATATTCTGTAAAGAATATATCACTTTTAATATACATTTCTGTGATATTACATGAACCTTTGCCATAAATAGGTGTAATCTTTATCTGAAAGAACTAAACAGATTATTTTATCACTAGTCACTAAAACACACCCTATCAACTATCAAAATACTCCTCTTTCTGGAAATCACACCATCTTGGCCTGAAAGTCAAAGTCACTGAGACTCATAACCTTGCCTCATACATTACAATTGTTGACAGTCCATTGTTTCTAGATTGCTGATCAAATAATATTTTTTCATGAATTATTATCCTGTAACACATTTTTTAAATATATTTAAGAGAGGACCAACCATGTATTCTACATTTCCAGTGAAAGAATAATACATTTTAAATTAGTCATTTCTTTGTAATGTAGGTTTTCCAATTCATTATAGTTGTATCAGCAAACACACAAAAAATTATAATTAAGAACTTTCTGGTTGCAGTCAGTGCTTAGCTGTGTTTTCTGTTCCCTCCCTATTTTTTCGGTAGCTTTTATAAATATCGCCAAACAATTTCATAAAAGGTCTAGTTCTGGCATGGGAGGATCTGACAGACAAGAAGGCAGAGGGAGTTATGACTTCTGTACAGAGAATGTTCCCAGTTTTTTTTTGCGCTTACTCAGCTGAGCTGAGTAGGTGAGAGGCACACAGCACTGAAAGAGGAACGCCAAAACAAACAAGCTAGAGACATAGCGAAAAGGATAGAGGGTGACTTTTGGGTCCTAACCGGTCATACAGGGATCAAAATGACACAGATTTGACTCCACATCATTACAAAATGGGTTGAATTCGGAGGAATGAAAGGTTATCCGTCTACAACAAAGAAAAAGCCTTTACCCTCCTACACGTTGCACAATAAGCCTCAAAAGCTCGGAAAAGCTAGGACAGCAAGCCACAGAGGTAGGAGGAGGACAAAAAATACAAAAGAAAAGGAATGACGAACCGGGATGATGAACAGAAGGGGGGGGGTGTTGTGGAGAGAGAGAAAGACAGAGGTGAAAGGTCAGCCAAGCTATGCTAGAGCTGTGAAACGAGATAGACGATCCTGTGAGAGGCGTGGACAGGACACGTTGTGGGAAGAGGACACCACACCCAGATGGCCGACCAATGGCAGGGGGGCCAGGATATACCCTGATACAAGTGAAAGCTGAGCGGGGTGTCTTCCTTCCTTTTAGCCCGTTGTGTCCCTGACCCCTCTGTCCCTGTCATATTTAGCCAGTAGCCTAGGCAACACTCTCCGGTTGCTCAGGGACGTCTCCTTCCTAACGCGGCAAGCCGCGTTCTGTTTGTGTTCGTTTGACATTGATGAAAATTTAATCTGCACACACTGTTGCATAATAAAGAGCTAGAATGAGATTATGGAGTCACCAACGGGTCAGCCTATTGTGTTCACTCTGTTCCAGGTTACAAACCACTGGCTGCCCTCCAATGAGGTGCTAGATAACGCCATTGCACCACCCACCTAGGTTACAGATGCTCCATTCCTGCATCCAAAATGGCATTTACCATATGCGGTACGACATTGGACTAGGGCTACTGTGAAAAGAAGTGCACCACAAAGGGAAAAGGCTGCCATTTTGGACACACACATTTACTACAATAACTTTGGATAACCTCCCTCCTAGGTTCCGAACCCCTGAGGCTTTTATTGTCACTGTAATGTGATTGGTTTAGCATACGCTGGCGATGACCCCACGCTGTGTCCAGCCGGCTGAGTCTGGCGACTCCTTCCAAAGACACAAGGCTAGACAAGCTGGCTTAGCCAAACCAACTCGGTCTTTCCCCAAAATGTGGTCCCCTCACTATGTTGCTGGCTTCAGTCCTGCTTTGATGTTATGACTGCAGCCTGTTCCACTATGTGGATGACGACAAAAAGCATGTTTTTTCCCCCTACCCCTAAAGTTGATTAAACGTTTAGGAAGTTGGAATTAAGTTTAACATGTTCCTTTTGTTTTATATTGTTGTATTTGACGTGTTGTATTTTAAGTGTGGACCCCAAAAAAGTAGCTGCTGGTTCAACAAATGTTCACGGGGATTGGAATATACCAGATCTTGCTTTATGGTTGAATTTGATGAATACATAATGAAAAAAGTCTATATATGTAGTCTTTTTTTTTTATTCAACATTTTTGTCATCCTTATCCAGAGCAACTTGCAATAAGTGCATTCCTTTTAAGGTGTCTTGGAAAGCCAATATCTGAGATTCATAAGAAGTACACATCAAAGCCATTAGTTCTCAAAGTCAGTGCCAAAGAAATCAAAAGTTAAATGCATTCTTTTTTTCACGGGTGGTGGGGGATACAGAAGTTAATTAAGATATTTATCTAAGAGATTGACAGGAACTCTGCTGTCCTGACTTCAAGAGACAGTTGGTTCCACCATTGAGGTGCCAGGAAAGAGAAGAGCTTTGCTCTGTCTATGGTTACAGACGTTGTTGCATTCTTTTATACATTGTTCTCTACCTGGATTTCTGCTTAGTGTCTAGACTGCCTTACACTTAGTACGGGTGATAAATATTTTACACTTGTTTCTCCTCAGGTTTACTTATGTCAGGGCAGTGGACGGCAAGTCCAGAGTCAACACAGGAGCAAATCTCCTCAACAGACTCCCATTATGTTGAGTCTCTTTGAGGGGTCAACCGTCTGCTGGACCTAATTTATGACAGTCACTTTGAAAACACAGAAGAGTGCAGCGGCACCACCCCATTTTGGTGCCACAGCTGTTTTTACTGTCACGGCAGTAAAGTTCCTCTGGGAAGAGGTGGAGAGAGAGATCGAGAACAATGAATATACAAATTGGAGCAGAAGATAACTTGAGGATAGCAGGGAGTGTAGCTCTGTTGCAAACAATGTTTGTTCGCAAAGACAGGGTTGGGAGTTTGATTCCCATGGGGGGGCCATTGTGTAAAAGTTTGCCTGGATAAGAGTGTCTGTTAAATAGCTGAACAAAACTAATAAAGAGATATGGGTGGAGTCCAGTCAAATGTAAGACCCAGAAAGTCAAGCGTAGGATTCCAACTGCAATTTTAGTCTTTGCGAAGAAGACCACACTATTGTGAAAGGACATACACAGCCTGTTTCCGTTGTAATCCTTTCATGTCATGGGCTTAAAATCACAGCCTTAAAAACTGGAAGTAATATCACACTCTTAACAGAAATATCAGTGACCATTATCATAGCCTCTGTAATCACTGATCTCTGTATAATAAGAAGCTGGTCATTTTAGGAGGATTTGGAACTGACAGAACAGACAGGTGGATATTTTATAGAAGTCTTCGTTTTCAAAAAAATATCTTTTATTTCACATGGGAATTTCACATTTATCATATTTATCAATATTTATATAATCTATATATACATATAATACACATGTACAAAATAAGGTAACATGTTTTCTGAAAACCAAAAAGAATCAACTCAGTGTTAAGTCATAACGTTGTGTCTGTCATTCAAACCACCCTATGAAGTCAAATTTGGCTTGGCAGCGGCAATTAATGCGGTGTCTTAAGGGTTTCAGTGTTCAGAGTTACACTACATGTAAGTATGTGGACACTCGTTCAATTTTGTGGATTTGGCTATTCCAGCCACAGCCATTGCTGATGGGTAAGCAAAAAAAACAATTCAGGCCAAGCAATCTTCCCACACAAGCCTTGGCAGTAGAAGGATTCATACTAAAGACCTCATTGGCATAACGAGGCACGTCGTTACAGGGTAGTAGGATTTCTGAGGTGAGGAATCCTACTATCTGACAGTCTGACTGACTGGTGGATGCCAAAGCGCTACCTGATTAAATGTATTGTGCCAACTGTAAAGTTTGTGGAGGAGGAATAATGCTCTGGGGCTGTTTTTCAAAACAGGGCTTGTCACTACCACACATATTAGTGGCAACAGCAAACAAACAAGTTTGTCATTGTGAAAGAAATTGACAGGCTGACAGAGGGCCATGACCTCAAACAGCTTTGGGATGAACAGGAGCACCAACTGTCAGGGCTAACTGCTCAACAACAGTGCTGACCTCACTAGAGCCCTTTTTGCAGAATGAAAGCAAATCCCTGCAGCAGTTTTCCAACATCCACTGGATGGGGACTGGTATAGCAGCAATGGTGGGACAACTACATACTGACATCTAATTTTTGTAAAAGATGCCTGATGAAAAAGTGTCCACATTCTTTTGGCCATGTAGTGCATGTGTACCTGACTAACTGTATTCCTTTGTCTCACCAGAGCAGCCTCCAGCCCAAACTTTGATTTAGTCCAACTTCCAAAATTGTATTAATAACAAAATTGTATATTTTAACATGTCACAGATTTTGCTGACGTTATCTGAACAATTAGCAGGTAACGGTCTTGCTTCAGGACCAATTTCTGTTACTGTTCAGAGGCTCCTGACACTCCTGACAGAGGCTTCTCGTGACTGAGAAACAAAAAAAGGTTAGATGCAACAAACTATGTTGCATTGTAAAACTGCTCTGGCAAGAACGTTGAAAGTTAAGTTCAGTCTGGGTTCTTTTGCTGGTCATTGTAAACATTAAGGGCGTATGATCTGACACACAGAGAAGGCCTGCCTTCCACTGTTACACACAACAAATCAGTGTTTGCTTTTGGCAGATTTTCAACCATTTATCCCCCTCGCTCACTTTGTCTCACTTTCTCAAGGACGCATCCATTCCCCACTTGAGCTCACTTGAAGACTAAACAAAGCATGTTAAACATACAGTATATACATCTTTCAGCTGCAAATGTTTATAAATATTTTTTTTTCACAGAACGTACACAACACCTTTCCTTTCCATATAGTGTGTGTCGAACCAGGACTCGATTGTAATAACAGTCAGTCTCTCTCTGTACAACAGATTTCAGTGTTCAATGTACTGTGTGAAAGCACAGTGACTGGCAATGTGGATTCTTTAACACATCCCCCGTTTGCGTTGATGCTACATTGAAAAATAATCAGTTGGACATGAAGTGCCATTCAATACCAATACACAACACAAACTGTTCACAATAATCAAGTTGGAATATTAGTAGTGTACCCGTTGGAGAAATGATCACTATTCTTTGGCTCAAAAGGTTTAACTAAATGCAGCCCCCCACCCCCCCGCCCTAATACAATTTCTGATTGATTATATATGAAACTCAAAATAGATGTCTATGTAGGAAAGTTCTTTTGCTTCGTCTTCAGTGATTGTTCTTCGTCCATTCCATTTTCTAATTTTTTCCCTCCTTGCCCTCTTCCAAAACAAATTAAGTATCCCCCATTCTTCTCTGATGAAGGAGTAACATTAAAAAGAACAAAATCTCTTTAGAAAATACTGACGTCTCAAAAAAGGAGGGAAGAATCGATGCCTTCTCACAAAACCCAGATTAAAGTCACACTTAGCCCGTACGTGGTAGTGCGTTGTTGCCCATCCAAACTAAAGAAAGAAACACAAAAAAAAGGTCACTTTCCCAGTAACCAGCACTGGGCTTTGAGAACTGTCTAATGTCCGCTGTTCTTCCACAGGCCACCTTCATTGTAGTCCCTGAAAAGTATGGGATTTGTAGTTCTTTTGCAGCCTCACTGTAACAACACTAACAATAAGACTGGGAGAATCAAGGAGAGGATGGAAAATGCATCTGAAGATGCTGAATTTGTCCGCACGCTTTTTTGGACATCTGGCAGGATTACCACTGGGTCATCTGCAGGGGAAAAAAAGATGTATAGGCATTAGCCCATGCTAACCGATACGTAAATCTGAATTTCATAGGCTGGTTTCCAATGACACATCATCATAATCCTAGTCCCAGATTTAAAAAAAGCAGGATCTATGAAGAATCCTAGTTGAAATATATTTCAGGGGATAATCGGTCTGTGAAACAGGCTTCAAAACACCCAGTCCCAGAATAGTCCTGCTGTGAGACTGTCATGGTGTGAAGTACAACTGGCTCCTAGAGGACACTTCACAGGGGTAATTAACATACCTGCGGGCAGTCTGTTGGATGGGTTGTGGGCTCCACCCCCTGCTCCAGGTACTACAGCTGCTCCTCCGGTTGCAACCCGGGCCTCTTGAGAACCTGGATGACAAAAAACGAAATCAATGCCTATGTGATGCTGAAGGCCTCATCCTCATTAATCAGACAAAGACCCCGGTCCCGAATGGTCAAAGGCATTACGCCGTGTTGGAATTTGGGTATGATTTGAGAGGCAGACAAAGGCCTATGCGGTGCGTATCCCCAACCCCCTCCCCTCAGTATCCCTCCCGTCCACTGGGGCGGCAGCATTTACCATCGGCGGCTACAACGTCCACCCTGAGTCTGAGGCAGTCCTGTCCGTGGTGGTGCAGAGGTTTGGCTGGAGGAGGGAGGACACGGAGACAAACGTTAATTACAGACATACTAATGCACTTATCCACCCGCGTCGCCTTAATGCAGTTAGACACACACAGCCTGCAGCCATCTGTGAGCAGGCAGAGTGTTTGGGGCCAAGTGTGTTCTGTCCCGTCGCTGATCTAATTACAATACACTCAGGGTTATGGCGGCGTCTCTCGCTCTCTCCGGATGGATGAGCCACCGGCTATCTGCTAGCATGTAAGTGCTAATTAACCAAAGCGGCCTGAGGAGGAGTGGAATATTGCCAATATACCACAGCTATAGGCTGTTCTTGTGCAAAATGCAACAATGTATGCTAGGATACTGCCCGTAGATATGCAATATCGGCCATATAAGACAAACCTCAGAAGTCCCTTACTGCCATTATAAACATGTTACCAAAGTAATTAGAATAGCAAAAATAAAAAATAAATTGCATAATAAAACCATATGATAAAATAATAGATTTTATCATATGGTACACCACAGCTATAAGCCAAACAGCATTCAGGAACTAAACAACAGTTACAAATATATAATGCAACCATCTAACAAAACAGATACATCAATTAATGTTAGTAATTTGGCAGACACAAACAACATTAAGCTGTTGACAACTGACAAATACCCCGCTCCTCTGATATTTTACCAAGATGTTGTGACCCCCTAATGCATCCAAAAAACAAAATCTTGGGAAAATGAACTATACAAGTACTGGAGGAGTGGGCAGCAGGTTGCCCCATCGGGTGAATGGGCAGTAGCTGGTGAGTAAGGGGGTAAATTATCAACAAACCAACAAATGCACAACCTTGGTCGGTTCTTCCCAACAAAGAGTTTGGCAGATTTACATGCCAAAGCCTTTAACATTAAGCCTTAAAAAGAATGCAACCTATTTGCCTTGGATCTTTGCTGGGGATTGTAAAGGTCAGACTTAACAGTGTGCAAAATCTCTAGTATTCCTTCTTGACCCCAAACTACTTTTGCGTTGTAAAAAAGAATAGGGGTTATCTTCACTGATTGTGGTGGACGTGTCCAGAGCCCCCAATACCTCCCAGACACTTACAGATGTAATAATAGCTTTCTCCTTGGCGGAACTCCTTGCCAAGGGTGAAGGGGGTGAAACGCTGAAACTTCTCTGAGAACTTCTCGGCTCCATGCGGGGCGAAGGGGTGGCCGCACTCCCAGCGCATCTGGTCGTACGACTGGGGCTTGCAGTCTATATAGTCCACCTGCTCCACCATGTAGAGGACGTAGCGCTCAGCATCCTGCGACACCACCTCACCCAGCGGGTAATGCGGGCACACAATGTCCAGGTAGTCGTTCAGCCGCACTTCCACCGCATATTCCTTCCAAAGGAACCTGAGAACCAGAGGGGTAAAACAGAGTTAGGGAAGGCAAGTGGCTTTGGGAAACTGAAGTGGAAAAACGATTAAAAAAAGAATAGCAAATTCGTGATTACGTATCGACCGGTGGCAGGTGTGGGAGGGTCTGCGAGGGAAATCGCAGAAATGGCCTGAGCGGCAGACAGGGAGACAGCAGTGAGTGGGAGCGTGATCCGACAGGACGTGCGTATAAATATGGATGATCGTGGGCATCGAGCCACGTGCTGGGAGCCAGACTCGAGTGCTCATTGATCCCCGGCTCTCCGGAAGCCCGACGATGTTTACAGAGGAACATTAGCAGTCAGACGGGATCCCCCGGCCTGGGGATGAGTATCGACGACTGACTGAAGCCAGAGCTCCGCACCGGGGCGGGATGTCCAAAGACAGTGCCGAAAGCCTAATTGCAAAACACCCCACCGCCCAAGAGACCGAGGCATGAATAGTAGGAGGTCAGTTCGCTCCCCTGGGCTTTTCCTCCTTTCATTAAGAACAGACTGACCGTCTCAGCCTCCTGCCACACTCCCCCTTTCATTACAGGGAGACACTGGATTCAGAGACGGTCGTCTTCATCCCTCCCCGCTCTGCCGACAGTCCCATCTCCACCCAGGCAAAGTCACCTAACGTTTATTCTCCCCATCGTTACAAGCTTTGTTCCCGTCACGTTCTCTCGTTCCCATCACTTTGACGGAGGAACTTGGTTGGGGTGGGGGTTCCGCATCTCAGAATCACCCCAGCTAGCACTAGCCTCACGTCCGCCACCTCGCCGCGGCGTTGGGTTACTCAAGCTGCGCTCCTCCACCGCCGGAACCTCCCGCCGCGAGCCGCCTGCACCAACAGGGTGCCCCGGGTGTAGCAGAGAACCGCTGTAAACCCAGTCCGTTTAAGTGTTTTCACAACATTAGCTTCTCCCACCGAATGTGTGCCTTCTTGAGTTTTTTTTATTGCCTTTGCAATGAATACGTCTTACTGAGAATTCTGGGGGTGGTGGGGATCTTAACAAATGCCAGCTTTGTGTGCGGTGTGCTACATTCAACCCGTTTGGCACCACAGCTCCGTGGCTGGGTCGGGTATTCGCACATCTGCCAATGGAAACGCCACATTGGACCCATTTTGGCTCCGGGGCCTTTTTTTCGTGGTGAATTCCAACTTCACCTCATGAAAGCAACAAGTGACATTACGGCTGTGTGTTGGTGTGACAGGGTCCATATGTGTGAGTAACTAACGATCAAAAGGGCACATGCGGAGAGGCCCAATGTCGCTCATTAGCTGCTGTTGTTGTTTGTTGCCGGGGGGACAACCCCCCCCCCCCAATCTATCCCCAGTTAAAGGACAGACGCTGTGGCTCCAAGCTCCAGGCTCCTAACCCCTCCCGCAGTCCAACCCCTCCCGCAGTCCAGCCCCCCCATCCCACTGTGACAAGAGCACTGTTGGGTCTGCTCAGAAGAGCAATCTCTTTGCCCATACTAATGAGGCGCATCCACTTGCAGCTGGCCACGTATTAGTAGCACAAGAAGCGAACAAGCGGGTATTTAAGCTTTTTGACTGAATGCATTCTAGAACAGCTTGTTGCCGTTCCACCTACCGCATGCCTGGCTTTCTTTTGACACACTGTTTGAGTTAAGCAGGGGCGTTCGTTTTCTCAGCAACTCACATTTTTTTTTTTTTAATCGATGATACTACAGCTTACATTTGTGCATGCCATGCTTTACCTAGTGATAGTATCAAACCGTAAACACACTTCACCCCTCCCCCAAATTAAACCCTGTTTGGGGTCGGGTCTGAATGTGATCTACTGGGGTGGGGGTGGGTAGGGCAATTAAAACACAAAAAGGGAATTAAAGTCACCCTGGGGGGGGGGGGG
>JACXGK010000216.1:25983-111367 GCA_016801125.1 Novumbra hubbsi | reverse complement strand
AACTCAGTAACCCTAATGAACTGCAGCTGATTAAACACTATGGGGCCCCCTTTATTAAGAGGGCCTCACTGTGGGGGGAGGGGGGTTCTTCAATGTCAAAATAGTGTCTAACCATTCCAGTTCAAGAATGTCCCTCTTGCTCTTCCTCTCAGACTCCATATTGAAAATGGCGCCTCTATTGCTTTACATTGTGGCTGCCGAGCAGAGTGTGGGCCTCTGTGATTGGCCTGGGACGCCCGTTTTCTGAATGACAACAACGTTTGGAGTAGGAAGATCTCCGGGGAGGGGAGGCTGCATTCCCTGCTTATGGTTGATTGCTGGAACTATAACAGTCAGATATGCAACTCTGTGCGTGTGTATTGGGTGTGCTGAGGAATGTGTGCGTTGATAAGAAGGGATAATGAACGCCGATTAATGCAGACTGCCAGCTAGTGAATGCCAAGTGGTTAGGTGTGTGTGTGGGTGTGTGTGTGTGTGCCGGACTAGTGAAATCTGCACTCCAGCCCAGTCTGCTCCAGCCTTTCCCTCTTCCTCCTTCAGAGCAAATTCTTGATTTATTAGAGTCTCTTCAGAAGCAGCAGCCTAATCTCTCTGCTTTAATCTCTCTGGCCAGCATTTTACTTTCTTCTTCACCTCAACCCCCTCCCGCTCCCCTTCTCATCTCTGCACTCTATCGTCCTGTGGAATGTTGGACCTCTGAGGGACCGAGGGCTCAAACCAGGATCAAAAGGTCAGACAATTGCAGAGTCATGAACAGCAGGTTTTGGGCAGACACACGGTCAGCAGACAACGTGGTGCTCGCTTGTACTTTAAAAAGAAAACTCCTGGGGGTGGATTTTGTGCAGAGAATCACCTGCTTTGAGGTTTTGGTGAAAGTATAGACAGCACTCGCCATGCCAACCTGCTGACAAGATCCTGACCAAAGCGATAACCTCCGCAGCAGTTGCCACCAGAGCCCTGTTGCTCAAGCCCACCAGCAATTACGCACACCTCCAAAATATTTGATTCTCCATCGAATGGTAAAGCTAGAGTAATATTGCCTAAGAGGTGACTGGTCATTGTTACGAATGAGTGGATCGGAATGCCAGGGCCGCCTAAATCGGCTGGTCCAAGGTGGATTATCGGGCCGAGCAGTAACTGAGCGTGGGTCCATTCATCAGCACCAGACCCTGCCTAATACAGGGGCTTAGAGCTGACCAAGAGGCCCAGAGAGGGGGGACGGGAGAGGGGCTGGGTGGGGTCCTGGATCCATTGTTCCCACACAGAGAAATGGTTGTACTCTGGACTGTGGGACTTCCAAAAGTGCTGGACAGAGATTACCATGGAGACAGAGAAAGGTGTTAAAAAAAAATAACTGGTTCACTGAACCGGTTCACTTTACCACCAGCACTGGCTACATAGAGATCTTTCGCTTTATCGCACCATCCATCTATCTCTATCCGTTAACCCCGCCCTTCTCACGGTCACATCTTTCATCACTCAATAAGCCTCAAAAGAGCCCCGTTTCACCCCCCCCCCCCAGCACTTGCCCAACCAATCAGATCTGGCCTTGTTGGAATGCCAAATATTTGAGTTTGTGACCCATCGCAGGAACTCCTAGCCCCTCCTTCATAACAATATTCAGAGGCAGGTTCAGTCTTGGGTTGTGTGTTTACTTCGGTCATCAATCACATTCTACATCAGTCAACTTACCTTTGTAAGTCTGCGTCGTTGTTCATGCAGCCTTTGTCCATGGTAAAACATTTTAACTCTACCAAAGTAACCAGAGTCCAGCAGAAACATAATTGCCTGATCTTTAAAAAGGCACCCAAGACAAATGGCAGGTGTGCTCTTTCCAAACGTTGAGCCCAGGCGTACGTACATTTGTAACCCACCAAAAAGGTCACAGCTGACATTACATTTCGAGGCAAATTTCAGTAATAAAAAAAAATATATATATTCATTAAGCAATATATATATATATATATATATATATATATATATTTGCAGAATTGATTTCCGGCATAAAACTAAAGATATTGCTTAATGAATTTCTCAGAATATGGCTACCAAAAGTATACATTTTCTGTAAGCGTGGACCATCCTTTTCCTGTCAGTGGCTTTGAAGATTTACAAGAGTTCAGCTGAGCAGCACAAGAAGCAGAAGTGTCATAACAGTTCCTGGCCTCCAGGGGGCCGTAGTAATAGAAGCAGACAGCTTAGTGTATGCGTGCAATCGCTGAGGGAAAACGTGAACAACCAGGGTCCAACCCTTATACCAACAGGACAAACAAAAAAAGAAATAATATAAAAAAGAAAAAGAAAAAAGAAATCACACAATGAACCCCTATTTACACAACAATACACAAGTGTATTGTCTCCTTTTCGGAGACAATAGTGGATCCCATTCAGTTCCATAACCATGCATTCTCCAAGTACACACATCATTACAAATGCATGGACACATGCAAAGGCAATGATTATGTATCTGGACAGAGGCGCACATTTGTATGGTTGTTTAACAGGAATGGTTTTTATCGAAAAATTGTTGAAGTACAGATGGGTTAAAACATGGCTGACAATTATTTCGGGACGTGCAAGGGAGGACAAGGGCCAGACGGAAGTCTGGTAAGGAGATAGAGACAGCTGAAGAGACGGGATGGACAAAACACTGATGGGGTTGATTGGAGTGAAAATCATCAGAAGTAAAGTTAGAAACTTCAGGAAACTGAAACAGGGGAGCACACACACACACACCTTATCAAACAACCATTCACTATTCATCTAATCACTCCCAGTGGCCGTGGACTCATTGTGATCATTGCAGAAAGGGCCCTGAGAAAATGTAAACCAACTCACTTCACAGAGTCAGAAGTACGATGTACAGGGTTGCGTGTGCAAGTGTGTGAGAACGGTATTGTTTATTGTGCGGACAGGATATGCCGTTTTCCCGGGAAAAGCCGGAGCCAGGAAACTCACTCGTAGAGGAAACGCGCACATACACGTTCTTGTAACACTGCCTCTCGCAAAAAGGCCTGATTCACTATCAGTACTCAATAAAACAGACAGACAGGAGGAAAACAAGCTAGATGACTGATGAAAAATTAAGAACCTCATTCACACGCACAATTTTCTGAAGCCCAGAACTAACCAACACTGTGCTAAAAAGTTTACTTTAAAAGGGAGTGGTTAAAAGTTGGAGAGGAAGCCAGTTCACTTCAGTAGAAGATTTAAGAAATGGCAAACATACTCCCCAAGGAGTAATTTCAGATTTATCTGTCACTTTTTTCAAAATCACTTGCACTGCATCTGCTTTGATGTTCACAAGGTTGGGGGGGAGGTGCTAATGACTACACAGCAATAGACTAGAGGAAGGAAAGACAAATCAGCCAATTAAACTCAGTGGTTGTTTCGTTCGCACTTGCCATAGACTTCATCAAATCCTGTTTTGAGGTGAAAGCATGAGAGAAGGCTGGTAGGGGACAAGAAATCAGTGGACCTGCCACCAGGGTTTAGAGAAAAAGAGAGCCCTACTGATGATTACCATTGAAAACAAGGTCTTTACATGGTGTTATCCATCTTAACACAATGATCATAATGATTTCCTTTTCAGTGGACTGAGATTAGGAAGAAGATTACACGACTTGCCCGGACACTGAAAACCGAGAGAGTGAGCGAGGATGGAAGAGACATTCCCAGAAGTTACTAGAAAGTAAATGGGGAAAAAAAGGGGAAGAATATGGGATTAGAGGGAATAGGGTGGTTTGGGGGATTGCACTTTTACGCGGAAAAGAGACAATGCAAATTTGATTGCTTCGTGGAAACCCTGTCGAAATCTCTCATCTTGCACACCACCTACTGCAAATCAAACCAACCGGTCTCTTATTTTGACACGTCACAGCAGCAGAGTTTTTGGACCGGCCCAACCACTTTGATTGCCTCAAGAAAAACAAAAAAGGGAGTTAAGCCTACATGACAGAGCCAGGAAAAACCATGTGGGGTGGGGGCAAAAAAAAAAGAAAGAATAAATCACTGGAATTGATCTCAAAGCTGGAGGGAGAGGTAAAACACAGAATGAGGGCAAAGTGCCTAGTGACGGATGGCTAAGGGTGCCAAACTGTGGATTACAAAAAAATTCTTAAAAAAACGCATCCATACCTCTCACCATTCATTTCCCCCCTTCCTGAATTTAAAGGAGCATTGGAGGCGGACAAATAATGCACTGAAAAGGGGCAGCATGTAAAGTTGAGATAAAAGTTGAGGAGGCAGAGGAGGGGGACCGGGAGACAGGAGGAAGAATGAATCTCTCCCTGAGGCGGCTCTAAAGCCGTGTGAAGAGGGGAGGCCTTGAGTGTCGGCTCTGCATTCAGAGACCGCCGCAGTGACAGAATGACTGACAGACAGATGGAGGCAATGGCACTTCATCACTGCGTGCACTCTGACCCCCCCAATCAGTCACACCAGTTAATGTTCTGTGCAGTGGCACTCTTCGAAGAGAATTCCCCCAATTTGTATGGAAAGGACTACAGAAAACAGCCAATTGGCTGTATAATGCCTGCATTATAACATTCAGTGGGTGAAACTTACCACACCAATCACTTATGAGCAAATACAGCAAATGAATCCCTTTTTTGAATGAAATACACTGACAAACACAAGTCTTTAGTCAAAATAATTTGGCTCACTACACTACTACACAAAATAAGATCAAAATAAGCAGCAAGGAAAAGCGATTATGTTGGAAATACGTGCAGAGACAAGGTGATTATGTTTGAAAAGAGGTAAAAGCTAAATACAGAAAAGAAAGTTCACTAGCACAACAAAGCAAGGAAAAAGTTAAAAATGTACATGGACTTTCTGCTACTGGACCAGCATGAACTGGGAGCCAAAACAAGGGAGGTACTTAATGAGCCTGCGGGTATGGGGGTTAATGCAAGCAGTCAGAGAAAATAAGTGTCAAAAAACAACAGAACTGGCAACCTGAAATGGTGGACTACAGCGTTGCTTCACTATCAAATCACTCTGCTGCACTGCATCACTTTCTGACCAGCATTGTGTGAGAGACATCTGGGTTAATGTGTGTGGGTGAAACCAGTCAAGAGATTTAGGAGCTCATGCTTCAACACATTGTACCCACGTGGGACACACCCTTTGCAGACACGTACACAGAAAATACACTGGGGAAGCAGCATTAGGAAACCGGTGTGAATGATTACGGCCTTTAGATACAGGCTTACAGTTTGACACAAGAAACACGCAGAAGCCGAGACACATCTAGTGGAGTAAAACACAGCAGTAGCAGTTGACCTCAGAAACAGACAAACACAAACTTATATTAGCATACTTGTGTTGATATGTTTGGGACCAAAAGATCCTCATAAAAAAACGTTGTTAATTATTTAGTTAACCCTAACTAAAGGTAACAAAACTGTATAAAAAAACAACTAAACCTTAGCCCCAAGCCAAATGAGAACCAGGTTGCAGACAGGATAACTAGCTACTAGAGAGATGATCAGCCTGTTGTTAACTAGATAAGATAAAGCTTTCTAAGCAAAACCATTGATTGATAGGCCACACATACTCGGAAGAGAGTTCAGCCCAAAAAGAAAAAGCATAGAAAAAGAGTTCACAGAAAAATATCCCTCTACAAAAAACTACTTGACGTCTGTGAATATGGGATTAAGTACAGCCAAGGGGGAGAGGTTAAAAACAAATGTCCACTAAAAATAGCAAATGTGGGGATTACACGTTAATTTGCAGAAATGATGATCAGTGTTGTCCCTGAATTGACGTAACACACATCTGGGAATGGTCGCTTCATTCAGCTTCTCTCTTAGATGATGGCACAGTTGGGTTTCTGAGATCAATGACCACAGTTGAATTGCCTTATGGGAAATCTCAATAGATAACAGGAAGAGCTTAGTTTAGAAAGTGGGAATCTTAATGTGTGTTTGTGCCAACAAGAAAGAAAGTGTGTTAGCCTACAAGTGAGAGTATATACCTTCTGTGATGTTTGTTTGTGTCACTGAGTTTTTGACAGTGTTTTTGTATTTCACTCTCTACATCCCACAAGTCCACCACTTTTCACCCCAACCAAAGATGAGCCATAACTCGAAGTGTGACACCCAACCCCTACAATTCAGGCTCCAATTTCTCCTTCCTAAGCTGTTTCTTACTTGCACCTACGACCTACTGGCCAGTCTTCGAGTTACCTCTCATGTCTGTTCTACGTCAGTGTTCCCCATTATATTACTAAATTTACCCCGTGAAATAGGAAGAGTCATAGTTTTCCCTGTTCTGTCGCGTCAATCCGTCGTAATGTCAGTGATTTAGCGGAAAGAACGACACGCCTAATGAATGAAAGACCGATATATCGACGTAATCACGGGGGAGTGATATTGCAACGGATACTGGCTCATATCTTTATATCAACACATTCGACAACTATTCTTTAGAATCTACCACCGCTGTCACGTATCCGGGTGACACCTGATGGTTTGGGGGAGAATAAGCGTAGGAAAATAAACCAAATCTAGTCGCTATTTGGTCTTAAAAACATTAACTTACTTTTAAATAGCTGATTATTCTAAAACGATAAACGGTATATACCAATCTCAGTGTAAAATATGGTGGTACTCATAAATCCTTAGGCCAATCAATAACTAAAAGGACGTTGTGTAAAACGTGTGTAGCCTAAATGGTAACCTATAAATGAGTGACTGAGATGACAAACTTCCAGTTTACTCCAAGAGGGTTGGGGCCGCATAAAATGACAGATAAGATAAGTTTCCCCGCAAGCAGTAGCAGTGACCAATTAAGACTACCTCTACCACTGCCCTCCCCTCCCCGCATTATCATGACAACAGTGGCCAGCTGCCTATAGCCTAATGTATTGCGGTCAGATTAGAATCAGAATGTAAACCACTTGAGGAAGTAGCCAACAACAAAATAATGCATTTAAATACCCGTACAATGTAGTAACAATTCAGTAACAATTGTGTCATTAAATTTAGAAACTGATATGCGCATGTATAAAAAATAAATCAGGTAGTCTACTGAATACCGTACAATCATATTACCTAATCACTCAAGTAACAATCCCAGCCGTCCATACATGACATGAGTATAACATGAGTCGGAAGCGCAAAACTGTTTCACAATAATAATTACTTGCGATAAAAAAAATGAAGGATCGCAAAAAGTTTTACTTACTTGGTGTTTGTGCTATTCCAATATACACTATGCCTTTCAGCAGATGCAAACCAAGCACAGAGACTCCCAACGAAGAACAGGGTCCAGACCAAATCCATTGTGGAATGGAAGATGCTTGCTTGCAAAGGACAGCTAGTTGAGCGTTGCAGACAAATCAAACTTTAAAAAAAGACGTATGTGTCCGTTTACGCGTAGCTTCTGTGAGAAAATATGTTCATGCAAGCAATTGCCTGGAAAGAGAGAACGATGAATGAGAAGTAATTTTTTTTTATTACACCGCGTTAATTCGATCAAGTGCAGTCCGTAGTGAATGAACAACTTGCGTGGTTTCTAGTTTTATGTCACGCCTACTGTGGTTAACCACGCCCTATTCTTATCAGAACCAATAGTAGGACAAAGCGCCTGGTCGTAGTCACAAATCTGAGGGGAATTTCTAAGAAACAGCAATTCTATAGACGTGTTATTTTTCCAGACTGATTCATAGTAGGGACAACATCAATATGAATTTATCGATTCATTAATAACAGGATGTGTGTACGTTTCGATTACAACCACTTTATTATAGTGGCCATTGGTCAGATTTCGAAGTTACATGTATAACAGGATATTCGTCACATGCACTTGGCGACAAATTAACATGATTTTTGTAGAAACAAAAGAATCAATTTGTGGAAGTTAGTTTTATAACAGCTTTTCGATTACAAACAAGGTATTGTACAAATCTTAACGTTTCAATGTGCGTCCATCGCGTACCAGATGCATACGCTGAAATGCTTACCTACAAAGCTCATATCCAAGTCCTACAATTAAAGTAATCTGATAGTTAAAACATACATGGAAATACAACAAAAATATGCAAGTATAGGCTTGCAAAACATGGCCGGTGCTTCTATGCAGTTATTGTGACAAAATGAACAGCAGTATGGTAATAATAACAATGACGTGAGCAATAACAATAGAATCATATTATTATTATCACTATTAAAAATAACACATGAAAAGGACATTCACCAAAAGTATATATGGTATGCTGGCTAGTTTTACATTTCTTTCAGATGGTTTTTCTATCTTAAAAACTGAACAATTCTACTGGAATTGACCCTGCATTGACCCTGCATAGCTGCGCAAAACTCCAACACATCAGGAAGTTTGCTGACCACACATCAGTGGTAGGCCTGACCACTGATGATGATGAGGCAGCCAATGGAGGAGGTCAGGGGCATGGCAGTGTGGCGCCAGGACACAAATCTTTCACACAACATCAGCCAGAAAAAATTGCTTATCGTTGTGTACAGGAAAGAAAGGGGTAATAATAACTGGCATGGGGTGGTCTAACTCTGAGGGCCGCTGCCTCTGTTGCACTGAGGGACGCTGCCTCTGTTGCTCTGAGGGCCGCTGCCTCTGTTGCTCTGAGGGCCGCTGCCTCTGTTGCTCTGAGGGTTGCTGCCTCTGTTGCTCTAAGGGCCGCTGCCTCTGTTGCTTTGAGGGCCGCTGCCTCTGTTGCTCTAAGGGCCACTGCTTCTGTTGCACATGTACTGCCTCAGCACGGCTTTGGGTTTGACCTACTGCTCCTTCAGTGAAATTCTCAGCACAGTTTTTTTTACTTTCCAGTCAAAGGAATAATATAAAAATGCAAGAAATTATATAGAAATAAGCGAGAATGCCCCTATCAATGTAACAGAGCTGAAGTGCTGCGGAGAGAAAGTTTCAGTCTCCTTGGGATCCACAGTGACCCACAAACCTGTTCCAAACACACCCAGAGAGTTGTGAAAAAAGAGACTTGTTCCTCTTAAGAGGTTGAAAACATTTGACATTTGTGCTCGGATCCTTGAAAGGTTATAAAGCCGCACTGAGAACATTGTGTCAGGCTGCCAATGCTTGACATTGCAAATGCACCGCTAAGGTGGTAAAAACAACCCAGGGCCAAGCTTCCTGTCATCCAAGACCTCTATGTGAGTTGTTGTCTGAGGCAAGACGTTAAAACTCATTGGTCCCAGCCACCTAAGCCATAGACTCTTCTCTATGCTAGCCGTACCCGGCACTATCCCAAAGCCATAGCACTCTTAAATAAGAGGGCAAAATGATTTTCAAATGGCAACCTGGCTATCTACATATATCACCCTTTTTATTCGGTTTGCCTTGACTGGATACATGCACTTATTAATACCCAAATGAAACACATTCACACATACATACACATAAATGTCATCACTTTATGTTTATGTACAGTATGTTGGTTGTGTTACTCCTTTTAATCTTAGTTTTTATTTACTTCTATCTGAATTTTTGGGGAAAACTCAGCATTTCACTGTTATTCTACAAGTGTTGTCAAAGCTGCTGACAACATTTTCTATTAGCAGTTCTTAAGATTAATGTGTATCTCTCTTGTCCATACAGTACATTTTTACAGGTTTGTCGTGTTTCAGCCCGGTTTCAGCTGGGGTGTAAAGTTTGGTTTTGTTCCTTAGAGCTTTCCCTACTTTTGTTAAACAGTTGTTGTCACAGAAATGTCCCTTAGATTGTCGCCAGTGACTTGCACACTGTTGAGTGTCCACCATAGCAAAGATAGAAGAGTCCCTGCTAGGTCAAGATTGTGGCAATTGTATAGAAAGAGCCTAGAACTGAGCCCTGTGGGACACCAGTAGCCATCCAGGTATGCCAACATCCAAGAGTGTGCAGAGCCTGAGACACCCAGCCCAGAAAGTTGGAGCATGTTTTTAATCCGTCGGATAGATCTATAAGATGAGAACACCAGAGAGCGTCTGCTTTGACAATGTACAAAGAGCCGATGTGACACAGAGGAGAGCAGTATCGGCTGAGTGGCCCTTCTTGAAACAAGCGACAGTGCTTTGCAAAGGCAATATGGAAGGCTGTAGTTCTTTTTTATGTCAAAGGGATCTTTGAAGCCAATGGTCAGGGGTAAGTTGATGAGCGAAGTGAGGAATAGGACATTTCCAGAAATAGCCTGAAGAAGGGAGGTTGGTCTTGAGCAGGGGTCTTCAAATCTTACCCTACGAGGTTTGGAGCATGCTGGTTTACTGTTCTACCTCATGATTAATTGCACCCACTAGGTATCTCAGGTCTAAATGCGTTTCTAATTAGGTGGTTGCATTAAAAAAGTGAGTGGAACTCGCTTTGAGGTTCAGATTTGAAGACCACTGGTCTAGAGGGCAGGTTATAGGGCTACCTGAAATCCATATGTGCAAGATTTTAATATTTCATAAACAAGCTTGCTTATCAAGGGACCAGAGGGACTAGAGGGATTAGAGACGATGGGAAGATAGCAAGGGCGGAGTGGAAGGGTTATAAGTCTTCTGGAAACTGGTTTCCTCCATTTCCACTCAGTTGCCCGCAGGCCTTTTCTGAGAGCCCACAGTGAGACACTTGACGGACAGGAGAGAAAAGCAAGGACCCAGTGAGAACAATAGAAATAGACATGATGCCGAATTGTGAGACCAAGGAAAGAAGAACTCCACAGATGAGAAGGTTCATAGGATCATATGGAATAAAATAATTGGGAGAAAGACTGAAGAGTGGGACGGGGCAGGATCATCTAGGTATTGGTTGAGGATAGCTATGGATGTGAGATTAAGAGCGAAAGAGACAACGTCGCCACACGGGACTTGGTGAGCAAACGCATTGTCTGCCTTCTGATAGGTAGGAAGGGGTGAGCTCAAAAGAGGAAAGGATTGGAAAAAAATGGGAAAAGGAATTAATTGGAGGCAGATGTCTGGAGGTTGAAGTCACCCATTAATATGAATGATAAGCAATCATTTGTAAATTAGCTTGTGAAGATGTCATGCTCCATGAGAAGGTCTCCAAGAGCACCTGGTAGACCAGAGGTGTCAAACCGGTTCCACAGAGGGCCGAGTGTATGCAGATTTAGACTCATTAATTAATTAGGTCACTAGTTGATTAGTTTCTGCCCTCACTTCATTGTTTGGATCTGAGCTAGGACCCATATATAGAAAAACCAACTAACTAACTAAAACCTGCAGACACTCTGCCCTATGTGAAATCATTTTGACAGCCATGTGGTTTACAATAAATGACAGATTTTGACAGAATTTAAAAGAGAAAGCAGAATTTAAAAGAGGACACATGAGCCAGAGGGAATATACAATTCAGAGAAAATAGTAAGTTCCTACTACGACCACAACAACTTGACAACTTGGTTTATGGGAGAGCACTTTTTCAGATGAAGCTGAATTGTTTATGCATAGAAATAACTTGTATTTTGTTAGTCTGGGTCTGTAGTCCTACTATGCCCAGTTTGTACGCCAGGTTTAACAACCTCACCATTTGGAATGCATATGACCTTCTTTTATTTATTCTCTCAACACATTTTATGTAGTTTAAATTGAGTCTAGAAGAATTGCCACATTGATCTGAATATAGCACGTTACCTATAATAACATGTTTCCTTCAATAAACCAGAATGAAATCCAAACAACACAATAAAGCAATCCCAAGAACAAAGACCTTAAAATAACAATAGAGAAGATATGCAGATACAGGTCAACCTACACTTTCTTTCAAAAATATTCTTCTAGTGTTGCTTCATACATGACAGCCCTAGATGTCCTACATAAACCCCAACTAACTTTTAAGGGTAATACACATCTTGAATGAGTATTTATTTGATCATATGAAGCAAACAAAATAATCATTGTTGGTTCTGTGTATCCCTTCCAAGCCCTAAAATGCAGGCTTTTGAATATGATACACCGACACAAGATTGGTTTCCAATTTAACTGACTGGGTTGAAAACCTAAATGAATTAATGAGTCCATACAGCTTATCATTGTTACAGAAAAAAACAGTACATTTGCTTAGACAGCGAAAACAAAATCTAATTAAAACATTGCTAATTGAGTTAACATAGATGCTAATTTAGTTAATTTATTTTATTCACCTTTGTGTTCGCTACATTTCAAACTCACCAGAAGTATCAAAGTCATAAGCAGTCTTTTTTTTATTCTCCTTTTTTATATCAACCAATGGGAACATGAATAGCACTTCTGACTTGTACATGGATACTGTTCTTTCCAGATCCTATTCTAGAACTAATACAGATATAATTTGTTTGTTTTATTGTATAGGAATAACACTTTCATTCCATTAGACTTTTGTCAGGTTCTTTGTCTCACTAAGAAAGGTAAGTGGCAGAGAGTTGATGTAATTGAGTTTTACATCGCAACCAAGGTAAATGATAATGGGAAAGCTTTTAACATGTTGTCAGCACTCATGTAAATCATTTAGACACCTAGGAGAGCTTTTATGTTTCATCTTCCTTCTAACACTGAAGTGTGAATTGAACAGAGCACTGAACGGGATCAAGGTTGCCAAACTAATTCTTAAGCTTCCTTTGTCATCAGAAACACATATTAAGTACAATACGAACATAGTCTGTGTTGTCAAGCCATTCCTTTCATTCCATGGTATGTAAAAAGAAAAATGTCTTCAACCATTTCTAAATCTATTTTATACACAAACACATTATATCTTAATGGCCGTGTATATAATGACATGTTACAATGCTGATACAGAAATAATTACAATGTCACATCATGGATGAGCGCAATTGAATATGTATGTCCAACCCATAAGAATAATATTCCAATTTACCCTACGCCACGCCATTTCAGATATAGGCCATTTTGGATCCAGACACATATAAACACACTCTGCGTCTAAAATGGCACCATATTCTTTATATAGTTTACAATTTCTGACCATATCCTTGAATGCCATACAATCTCTTTTTGACTTTTTTTCTCCCACAATGGTCCATAAATAATGTTTTATATCTGCACCCTGAAACTGGCGGCAGCACAGATAACCCCTGGATCAGCTTCATGACAAAGACTTCATCAGTCTGGCACCAAATGATTAGGGTCTGTGTCATTATTTTATATACTATGTACAGTGCATCTGGAAAGTATTCACAGCGCTTCACTTTTTCCACATTTTGTTATGTTACAGCCTTATTCCAAAATGGGAATGGTCATTCTTTTCTTCCAAATTCTACACTCAATACCCCATAATGACAAAGTGAAAAAAGTTTGTTCCATATTTCGATTTGTAAAAACTAAGACTAAAAATATAGACATTTACAGACATTTACATACAAAGTATTGACAGCCTTTGCTCAACACTTTGTTGAAGCATCTTTGGCAGCAATTACAGCCTCAAGTCCTTTTGAGTATGATGCTACAAGCTTGGGACATCTATTTTTGGGCAGTTTCTCCCATTCTTCTTTGCAGGACCTCTCAAGCTCCATCAGGTTGGATGTGGAGCATCGGTGCACAGCCAGATCACTCCAGAGATGTTAAATCGGGTTCAAGTCTGGGCTCTGACTGAGCCACTCACAGAGTTGTCCCAAAGCCACTCCTTTGTTATCTTGGCTGTATGCTTAGGTTCATTGTGCGGTTGGAAGATGAACCTTCGCCCCAGTCTGAGGTCAATTACACTCTGGAGCAAGTTTCCATCAAGGATGTCTCTGTACATTACTGCTTTCATCTTTCCCTCAATCCTGACTATTCTCCCAGTTCCTGCAGCTGAAAAACATCCTTACAGCATGATGCTGCCACCACCACGCTTCACTGTAGGGATGGTATTGGCCAGGTGATGAGCGGTGCCTGGTTTCCTCCAGACATGACGCTTGGCATTCAGGCCAAAGAGTTCCAGCTTTGTTTCATCAGACCAGATTATTTTGTTTATTGTGGTCTGAGAGTCCTTCAGGTGCCAGGCAGGCTTTCATGTGCCTTTTACTGAGGAGTGGCTTCCGTCTGGCCACTGCCATACAGGCCTGATTGGTGGAGTGCTGCTAAATGGTTGTCCTTCCGGAAGATTCTCCTCTCTTCACAGAGCAACGCTGGAGCTCTGTCAGAGTGACCATCTGGTTCCCGGTCACCTCCCTGACCAAGGCCCTGCTCCTCTGATAGCACAGTTTGGCCGGGCGGCCAACATTAGGAATAGTCCCGGTGGTTCCCAACGTCTTCCATGTATGGATGATGGAGGCTGCTGTGCTCATTGGGGACCTTCAATGCTGCAGACATTTGTTTGTACCCTTCCCCAGATCTGTGCCTTGATACAATCCTCTCGGAGGTCTACAGACCATTCCTTGGACTTCATGGCTTGGTTTGTGCTCTGACATGAACTGACAACTGTGGGACCTAATATAGACAGCCATCTGGAATGCATTTCAATTACAGTTTTTCTGAATTGCTTAAACACTAAACCCCATTCTCTAAACCAAATTCTCAGTGGCCTAAACCAATTTGTCGAATCACTCACTCTTTTGGCAAAACCTTAAACACATTTCTTGCTGACTGAATCACATTTCACACTTTGTCAAAAGTTAAACACAACAACAACACAGTAATCATTGTCCACACACAATTACTCAAAATAGTTCACACCTGTTTCAAATGATGTGATCAAACCAATTGCAAAGAACATAACTCAGTTCAGAGTACACGGATGGCACAGGTCGAGAAAGAGCAGGAAGAATGAATCTCTCATTGACTTTGATTATGCAGTTGGTCCACATTTTTTTGGTATACTGTAATGTGATTCTTTTTTGATTGGACTTTTACATGGTGGACTACTGTATTTGTATCCCACTGCTGGTATACATACATTCAATACTGAATTACTTGCTGCATTTACAGTATTACATATTTTCACTGAACAAGCTGTGAATATTATACTTTCTTATTGCAAAATGTGTTTACTATTCACAATTACAAAAATCTGTTTCTACATGCCCTGCATGACGTGTTCTCCATTTCTTCATGTAGTGTCTAATGAATGCTCTGAAGTGTTTATATTTTGACTGGCTGTGATTACTATTTGAAAGATTTGTGTGATTTCAAGAACAGAGTAAATGGTTTTGAGGCGAGTGTTTGATTTTGACAGAAGAGTCTGGGGTTTTGTGAATGTAGTTGAAGATTTGGTTTTGTGTTTAGAGATTTGAGAAAATGGGTGAAGGTTTCAAAAAATGTGTTTTAGCAATTGTGAAAATGTAAGACACTGCAGCTGTCTCCACCAGGTGCCCTATCTGAAAAACACTACACACAAAGTCTCCGGACAGAAGAAATGGAGGAGAAAAGGAGAATAAACAACTTGATGTGAGGATGGAAATTGGAGAGAGATAAGGGGAGAATGGATGATTAGGAGGGGGCAGGAGAATGACATGGGTAAATGGGAGGAAAAAGGTATGTACAGAAAGTGGGAGGGGAGAGTAGTATGAAAGAAGGGGAAAAAGAGTAGGAGAGAATGGACAACAGCAAGAGCAGGAGCACAAGAGGTGGACAAGAGTAGGAAGGTAGAGGAGAAGTAGCAGATGAGAAGGATAGAGGAGGAGAATGGAGATGAGGAGAAGAAAGCTGATTTAGTAGAAGACTGAAACCAAACACAACCACAGCAATATGTAACCAGAGCTTCTTCTGTGGCAACACAGAGGCAAGAGAGACGCTCAAACAAAGAAGCTGAATGAAAAGCTGTAGACGTTTAAAGAAAAAAGAAAAATACAGAAGGATCTGCAAAGTAAAGGTGACAGACATACTGAGGTATCCTGGACGACAGAACGAGAGGCAGCGAGAGGGACCGTGACATAAACAGAGCACAAACAAACTACCGAATGGAAAGGACCAGCGCAAAGAGGGAAACGCATAAACACAAGTAAACAAAGCAATAGGGATGAAAAGCAAAAAAGAGTGAATAATCTGCAAGAACATGCTGGAGGCACTGCTCAATAGGTACTTCAATATGTATGAGGGAGTTCTCTCCGCTAGTAGGCACTGGGATAAAAACGAGAGAGTAGTAGAGAGGAGGAGGAGAGGGGATTCAGCATTCCTGCATGTCTGAGAGATTTAGGCAAAAATAAGAGACCACCCAAATGCCTTGTTTGCAATCCCCTGCATATCCCTGATACAACAAAACAACAAGCTCTGAGTGCAGGAGGCCAAACTCAAACAACTTGCCCGCCAGATTACAAGTATGCCGTCGCAGCAAACATAATTACATCATTATCCGTCCCAACCCGTGTGGAAAGGATAACAGATTATAAGAACAGGTAAACACCCTTGCCACGTTCTGAAATACACAAAAACAGTCAACCAAAACCAGCAGAATTCCTGAAAAATGTTACATTTCATGTTTTCATACACCTTTGTGCGACGGTGGAGAAGATCAGCCTGACTGAAATTGCGGTAATGTCTCTTCTCTCCAAAAGCCCGAACGGATAAGTCTGACATGTGCACCTGCAGCTCTGACAGAAGCCAGGGAGACACGGAGAACGCAGGTGGTGCTTTTCACACTGTCAACCCCTAGGATGCTGCTTAAACAGCCCTGCCGCATGGTCCAAATGGGACCCTGGTTCTATAAAGTGCACCATGTTTTGACCCGGGCCCCAGGAAGGGAATAAGGAACTATTGAAAATGCAAGCCACCCCACATGCATTCTCTCATTCCCTCAGGAACCTGTCGGTACATCTCACCTCCCAATAGACCTGTAGATCTGTCGAAAGCATGGGGAACTCTGTGACATTGAAATCCCCCCAGAACCCTTTGGGACAAGGAGCGGTCCGAAACAGGACCTTTCAGAGTACAGAGTGATCCAGCCTGTCACATGGACGGAGACAGTGACTGACACCAGTGTTAACAAGAGAGCAGATTTTATTTGTCATCATCCTTTTATTTATTCTGAAAGAAAACTCATTGAAAGCGACAATTCTCCAACTACAAAAAGTTACTACTTGCAACTTATTGTGCTGACTGTCAGTGAATTCAGTACATATACGTTGTTGGGGAATGATGGGATGTCAGCCTCTTGGCTAAAGTTTAGAGTACAAAACCAGTAAATAAAGGATGTTGTGCACATGTGTTTGCACAATTTACTGACACTTGTTTGCGTGAGAGTAAACAATGTGTGTATATGTGTGTGGGCCCGCAGTTAAAGCCACTGAACTATGGCCCCAGAACCGCCTTAAGTAAGTGTACCACACTAAAAGTCATTTCAACAGCCATTAGCCCGACCTCCATTCAGCACGGCACATGCTGTCACTGTCCATCTCATTCATTATCTTAATGAAGTTTACAACCTCTGGCCACTCTTCTGATTTTGTTTGCATATGAACAGCTCCCCAATGTAACGGCAAACTGTGCAACCTCCTTTTCATCTCCTCTTAAAAAAACAAGAGAAGGAACAGGAAAATAAATGACATTTATTACACGCCCCCCCATCGCCGGTTATTGACAAGGGCTCGTCCCCAAAGAAGTGCACATTGCAGCATTCTACTGGATCCCCTGTTGATTTAAAAGGAAGAGAGAGAAATGTCATTTCAACGCCCATGATCCCAAATCCCACCGGCTCCAAAAGAAGTGGCAACCTCTTGTTATTACTTAAACGAAAGGTCGGAAATGAATCACACAACCCCGCGGAGCCAGCGCCGGCTGCATTGTCTAACACCCTGACACTGTTAATCCATTTTACGGCACCCCTTTGTCTTTAAACTTTAAAGGAGGGGAAAATCAATGTGTCGCTCCGCAGTCCGGTTTATGACCCCGGAAGGCCGGCACACTTCTTTGCCGTTAGCATAATTGCCACCGCCCCCCCACCCCCCGGTGGTCCCTCTATTCATTAGCATACAGGTGGTCGCCTTTGTGCCCTCCCACCACACCGCCCAACCCAGGCACACTTCTGCTCCGTGATGCCCATGTGTCGACTTTGAGCCCATACCGAGGGGGCCATTGTGACATCTTGAGGGTATTAAAAGGTCACTTAAGATAACTCGGCCTTCTGTTGCCACGCCCCCCCCACCCCCCCTCAGCCTGGCTGCTGTGTCTCCCCTGCCTGGGTATCTTTCCTAAGAAGTCTCCGCAGCTCTTCGTAAGGCTACTGTGGCACGGGGTCAGCATTAATCGACCACCATGGCTGGTTCGGCATTCATAAAGCGTCACAGAGTACTGTTGTAGCATACGTTTGGCATTTTGTCTAATGATGGACACTGTACGGGGAACTGATGTTGCGTTGGCGCTGCGATTCCAAGTTGCCTTTCTCACTGCGTCTTTCAACACATCACAGTGATGTCATAAAATCAAGCCCTTTAAAGCATTCAAGGGTGTCCTCGCCTCCATCTGAAGTGCACTTGCTTGGCGCCCTCCCGCAGTGCCACACACACCATTCATCTGCATACCAGAGCCCCGCCCCTCCTTCTCCTCATTCGTTCCTTGTGACGACCATTTCGGTGCACTAGTCATTAACAGCCTCTTAATGTTACCAGATGGGACGACTGTGATTTATTGTAACTGTGCCATTCTGTGTGTCTGTGCTATGCGGTGTACGAATGCCTGGATACATTTGTGAGTATGTACAAGGGATATAAGATTTAATTCCTATTGCGTTGTGTATATGTTTTAGAAGCGTGAACTTTAGATTTGATTCTTGATGTTAATGAGTGTTTGAGTGTGGTATGGTCTGCGTGTTTGTTCTTTCTCCTCAACTCATCCTCCTTGACTTCCTCCTTGATTCGGGCCTTCCTTTAAATCCGCCATAGCAATGTTGAAACATTGTCTTAATTTATGGAATTCATCCCCCTTCCCGTACATATATTTCAGAAAAGTGAAAGAATTTACATATAGTCAGATATGTGTGTTAGAGCAAATACCAAGCCATGAGGTTAAAGGAACTGTCTGCAAAACTCTGACACTGACGATTATGTTGAGGAACAGATCTAGGCAAGGGTACCAAAAGATATCTGGTGCATTGAAGGTCACCAATAACACAATGGCCTCCATCACACTTTAAAGGAAGACGTTCGGAACCACCGAACATCTTCCTAGAGCTGACAGCTCAGCTAATCTTTAAATTCGGAGAGAGGCCTTGGTGAGGAAGTTGAGCTCCAGAATGATTGTGTGGAGATGGGAGAACCTTCCAGAGGGACAACCATCTCTGCAGCACCACGATTCAGGCCTTGATGAGTGGTCAGACAGAAGCCCAATCTCAGTAAAAAGCACATGACAGCTGCTGAGAGTCTTCTAGCAGGCACCAATAAAGCTGTAATATAACAGAATGTGGAAAACAAGGAGTATGAATCATTTCTCAACAGCACTGTATAATACTTGCTAGTTTATATTCAATAGACACTTGCCCTTGCTTTAATTTGACGATGGGAAAAAGCGCAACCATTAAGATTACGATTTCATTTACCTAGCCATCAATTGCACACAAGGTCCAATAAAAATGTGACTTTTAACTAAACCCCTAATGGCTGCCACATTGGGCACCGAGGAGCAATTACAGTTAACTGCCCTGCTCAGGGACAGAACTGGATTCGGGATTCATTCTAGCAACCTGTCAGTTACTGTTCCTATGCTCTAACGCTAGGCCATCTGTCTACCCAAAAAATCTACCGCAATACGGATTTGATTGAATAGGGCCTCTAGTCTCACTGGATAGAAGCACATCTCCCGTGGGGGTGATGTAAAGACAGAGATTAATTCACATATTGTTTCGGGGGTGGGGGGGGCGAATCACTGAGGTTCTGCAGACCTCAGCCAGAATCCTGGAGCTTTTCCGTTCGGTCATTCTTCTCCCCAGTGCTCTGAATTAGGATGTCACAAGTATGTGTGGGAAGTCCCCATGTACACTGACACACAGATGTGAGTGTGCGTGTACAGGGTGTGTGTTTGTTTGAGTGTGTGTGGCTTTGAGAGCATCTTCCATGGTCAGCGGGTACGTTTGTCACACTGAGTGAAGGGCAACACAGAAGTTCTGTGTCGGAAAAGGCCTACTCCAGATGGCGGAGTATCGATTCCCAGCGTTGCTCTTCTCTTGCAGTGTGGTGAAGGTGGCGGAGGTTTCACAGATTGCAGGACCGTTTCCTTGGCCAAGGAAAAGCCTTTTCCTACAAATGGAGAGAGAGAACTCGTGTGAGGGAACACACTCACCCACACACACGCAAACAAACAAATAGTTTCCATTGGTGTAAACATTGTAGTCCAAATGTAAATACCACCCACACTAGAACATGCAGTCAGACATACAAGCACATGTGCCTGACACACACACGTACACACAAACTGCTGTACAGTGGGTAGTGCTGTGTCAGTGGGGAACTTTCCTTTAACTTGACTCATTGACTATTTGCGTTTTTTAACTTCACCTTGCTCCTTCGCTAGTCGAGCGGGACTCCACGCGCCGTAAAAATAACCCCTTGGAAATCCAGTCAACAGGCCTCCGCTCTGAAAACACAGGGTGCCCACAGCGCCTGTTAGCACAGACCGTTCTATTTGCGGAGACGTAGTTTTCGGGCCCCAGCCAGGCTCTGTGCGTAGGGGAAGCTAACTGGCTGGCAGGCATGGGTTTGTCAAGTGGGGCCCCTGGGGATCGCAGGTCCCGGTGTTCCACCCTTGAGCCATTTACCCATAATGATCCAGGATAGAGCAGAGTGCGCAAATGGCTCTCAGACCGTCATCCATGTGGGAAAAGAGCACCAAGGACTATGGAGGGCCGTGTGCTCACTCTGCTCTGTAAACACACGGCGATCATGCGAGCAGCAGGCGCGTAAACACACACACACACACAAACACACGTGCACACATAAACAAACTACGCAGAAGGATGCACGCTCGTTCAGCAACATACACAAACATGGACACTGGAATGACAACAAACAGAAACGCAGATCGATTCCCCTTCGCCGTCCGTCTTAAGCTCGGACATGGACACTCGCGCTCACACGCACGTGCCAAGTATGTCCTCATCTGCAGGACGCGTAGATAAGTATACGTGTGTGTGAGTGTGTCCTCTTAGAACCGACCGCAGTGCACAGCTGGTGAGAGAGAGAACTGAGTGTGTCAGTGTGGTCAGCGGCCGTGTCTGTCTGTCTTCCTCTCTTTGGCTCTCTCCCTTTCTCTCTTGTTTTCTTTTCTGTTTCACTCTCCCTCACTCACTCCCTTTCTCGCTCTCTACCTCTCCCTCTTTTCTCTTCCTCTCTCTCCGCACCACTCCCCTCTGTCTTTCCTTTTCTTCCGCCCTCATTTTGTGTCGGCCTCCTGCACTCTTTCCCTCGTTTGGGTCTCAACATGTCGGCCTGTCTGTCCATCCTGTGCGTCCGTCTGTCAGTCAGTCTAGACCTCTCGGGCAAGTCCCAGCCCAGGTCTCTCCAAACATAAATATACAACACACACTCACTCACTCGCTCTCACACACACACACGTTCACACACTGGGTTGTAGACCTACATTTACACAGACAGACCAACAGAGTCACATTCATTCATTCATTCTCAAAAAAGAAAGTTGTCTTGTCTTTGTCCAACATGCCTTTCGTGCGAGTGCTGACCACATGACAAAATTCAAAAACTAAACAGCTCGCTGAGATACCAACACAAAAGAAAACAACTTAAATAACAGCGTGGGTTGAGACATAATTGTGGTGCCTATTCTGTATGTACAAGAACACAGAGGTCACAGGGGAGCTCCAACCCCAAACCACCTCTGATGTCATATCTGTACAGTCAAATTGGGATTACGGTTCATCCAGACCATTCTTGGAAAATTTAATTGATAGGTTTTAGATGAGCGACACAAACAATTGACATACAGTATCTATGAAAGGCATTTCCCAGAAGACAACATTAACAATGTATTACTCTTTTGTTTTTGTTTTCCATTCCGCACACAAATAGGTGTCGGACCGCTTTAACTATTGACATTGCGAGGAATAACAGGAATTCACTAAATGGATAAAACACTTAGCAACAGCCTCTGTGCGGTGAGCCAGCACTGGTGCGAGATGTGAAATCGATGGGAAAATGCTCTCTCAGCACTGTACTTGTCAGTCAATAGCGGTTTTCCAAGAGCGTGGTGACTCCGGCCAGCAGTGACTGGCTCCACTCTGTGGCTGTGACCTGGTGGCAGGACAGACGGATGCGGGGTGGATGCAGGCCTGAGTAGAGACACTTCCACCAACCAAGCTACTAACTTGACCTTTGACCTACAATGCATAGTGCAATCATAGAGTGATTTAATGACCACTCGGTCATCTTAAATGTGAGTCTATATTCATTTATATCAGATGCACCATTTTGTTGGTGGCTGGTGTCTGACAACACAAGGACCAAAGAAGGGACATTACTAATCATGCTGGCTTTCATGGTGCTGATAAATCTAAATAAATCGATCAGTGATATAGCCAATACATTTGGTGTGCCAAAAAAACGTTTTGGTAAATTGAGGAGAAGGAAGTGCTAATTAGCACAGCAATGGCAAATGACCTGGTAAACCAAGGAACTCAGTGGATAACAAAATAATTCAGAACTTCTTCCGCCATAATAAAAATAATAACAACTAAGAAATGTACGACAGATCAGGAAAATTCTCTGGGAGGTAAGTGTAGATGTTTTAGCCACACCCATTAGCAGAAGCCTTCACCTGCCGAACTACAGAGGCTGGACATCCAGATGCCAAAACATTTGTTGGCCTCAATAACTGGATGGCCTAATAAAAGCCAAAACGAGTCTACAGAGTTCTGAAAAAGCTGTTGTGGACAGATGACACAAATATTGTACCAAAACATGTACCAGCTTGATGACAAGAGGAAAATGTAGAGGGAAAAAAGGAAAATACCTGCCAACAAACTGTAAAATTATGTGGAAGGTGTGTTAGGTATTGGGCTTGATGATGTTACTCCAAATGACAGCGGAGGATGAAAACTCATTGAACCACATTTCCACTTGAAGCAAAATACTGACCCGAAACATTATGCAAAAATAACCAAGCAAAAATAAGTTAAGTAAAATAATTTTACTTTACTGACATTGTCAACCTCCCGACTTGAATCCAATTGGCCATGGGTTTCATATTGTAAACTTCGACTATGTATGTGACAAGATTATGTATAAGAAATACATAAGAAAAAAATAAAACTGAAATTCCTAAATGGCTCACGGATTCTAATTGTAAATACTCTGGAACTGTAGCGGATGGTGTGAAAAAAAGCCAATGTGGTGGAGCACTTAACCAAAACAACAAAACTTGTGTAACCATGCAAACAGCTTCGGATCGCACAGTAAGTTGTGTCAAATCCTATTACTACAGCTGTTTTTGTTGACATGTCGCAGATAGGAGATTTACTCATCTTGTCAATTCAAAGTGGGTTGTTTTATGTGAAGAGTTTTTTAGTTATGACTACTATTCTGTGGGTGATAAAAGACCATAACCCGACACAATCTCACACGTAACCAAAAAGGGTTCCCACCTAGAGCAAGAAAGTTAATATCTAGGTGTGTGCATTTTGTGTGTTCATTGTGTGTGTGTGTATATTTGTCCCCTGGGTACTCTAACTCAGGACTGAACAAACACCAAAGGAATCATCTTTCATCAGCCCTTCTCCACACCACCACAAGAGTTTGATGCCACAGAGATAAAAATAAAGAAAAGATTTTACAAGATATATAGGCTGGACCCTCATTGTTCATGAGTTCAAGAAGACACGAAACGTTTCAGTGGCTTTCACTGTCTAAACAAAATGATTTATTGCCCTATTAATCTAGCTCAAAGACAAAGACATTAGCGAATTAAAGAGTTAAATAACCATGGAAATTTGAATAATCGTTTTGTATTTGTGCAGAGAACTTGAATGACACAACATCTGCAAACTCCCATTCAGCCTAGAGCATGTGGTGGGATTTCGGAAACAGAGACGTTATCTCAAAGAGACTAAGCTACTTTATATGGTTTTACATAAAATGAGGAGAAACAACAAGCCGTAATTAAAGGATGTCACGAAATGAAACAATTACGAGAAAAACTGATGTATCAAATCCACGGAACAAACAAATCACAGTAAATAGTCCATGAATTCTTCCTCCTCATTTCAGTACAACGGAGAAGAGCAATCGCAGAAAACAGACCAGCGTGGCATATTGTTTCCGTTTCGAGACATTTTCTGTTGTTGTCCCACTCAAGTCGAGAAACAATGCCATCAACTCCGCTCCGCCTGACTTGTTATGACAAAGAGGCTTGTTATTCATGAACAGTACCCCTCGGCTGGTTCACGGTCAATAGTTTATTTGAGCAAATCTTTAATATAATTAAATCAGACGGAGTGGGAGAGAGAGAGAGAGAGAGAGAAGAGCAAGCTGGGCTTGTTCCAGTCCGTCAGGCAGTTGGAAAGGCAGGCCGGCCCGGGCCTGGTGTTCTACCTTGGGTTATTTGTGTAACTTAATGAGGGATAAATCACACAGATGTTTTGGACATGCGCCAGATGCCGTCTGAGACGATGAGCCATGCAGACAGGGACAGACAGAGACAGACAGAGAGAGTGAGAGAGAGACTCCATTGTGTATTGTGATCCACCGTAACCACCAGTTAAAGGAGGAGGACAAAGGTGAGGGTAATGGTTTCTACACAGCTGACTAATCGACACGAAAATGTAATTACAGGGTTGATGATGTACTATTCAATAACAACCGCCTGGGTAGAAGCAAGGGATTTTGGGGAACAGTTAGAGGTGGTACATAACGGTAATCCTTGTGTAATAAGATGCTGTGGCTCTATATTCTAAATTCATTAATGAATTCATAAAAAACTACAACACAACATAAAGGATTGAAAACAATATTGATAGAGGATACTTCATGAGCATGTCTGAAAAACAACCACAGCTACAATGTGTTTCTCTAGGAGCGTTCTCTGCCCCTAATGGGAGTCTGTTATCTACAGTAAGAATAATGTAAACTAGTGCTGCCTGCCTTAGGAATCTTAATAGAAGGTAAGCAAGGTTATGGTTAGGTTAAGGTTAGGGGTTAATATTAGGCTTAGTGTTCTGGGTAGAGACAAGTACTAACCCTGGTTAAAAGTCGCCTCAGAGCATGCCGCCTGCTTCAAATGGGAGCCTCGCCCTCAGAATTAAGGAAACCAATAACACCATTTATGCCCTGGTCTCAGATCTGCTTTCAGAACAAGATTATTATTAAAAACACCAACATGTGTGATGCTAATTTAAGACCTCTTATTGCTATATTTCCAAGGAAATCCCAGTCCATGAATGAATCACTAGTGATAAACCACTTTTACAATTAGCCTTACTGCTATGCTCTATAGAAACACATGTAATACAGCATATGCATTTGGTAGGGTCTTTCCTATTTCTGAAAGGTACCAATTCCCTAGACCAATATTTGATCATATGCTTTAGTCTGTAATTGCACCATGCATTGAATTGCCACAGGACTTGCCTACCTTTAATTATATATCTGACTGTAAGGAGATTTAGGGGAAAATGTGCAAATATCTGATGAATTCTGATCTAAAGAACTGAGTGAAGATCCAAAGTAAAAACAAGGAATGCCATCTTGCAGCTTGTTTCTATCATGTTTAATTAATCATTTTAGAAATGTTGTGGCCAAGATAGCAAGGTATAAATGCTTTATAATGGCTGATTCAGAAGTGTGACAATCTCAAATAAAGAATCTGGTAATCTCTACGATGAACATACTCAACTACTGTACTTATAACAAAAGTGATTGTGTCAGTTTCACAAGTTGGCAGGTTGATCAAATCTGCAATGCTAGCATTAACACAATGAATTCTTCTCTTCCTTTTTGAAGGTTGAGAAAACATTTATCTACCTTCAAAAATAACATACTTATCTCAAATACCTACAGCCATGGCCAAATGTTTTGAGAATGACACAAATATGCATTTTCATAATGTCTGCTGAGTTCGCTGCATGCTACTCAGTTTGCATATACTCCAGAATGTCATGAAGAGTGATCAAATGAATTGCAATGTCCTTTGTTGCCATGAAAATGCCCTTAGGTGGGGCAGCACTTAGTAGGTTTTGCAAAAGGATCTTCACACACTCCTAGAATTAAAAACAGAAAGCAATAGCTAATAGGAAACAATGATTAATTGGATGCTAGCTACTTCTCTTCTGTTATTCTACTTGCTGTTCGTTATAATATCTTAAAAAATAACAGAAACCACATTGAAAATAACTGCTATTGTAAGTACCTAAATCACATAACAAATGTACTACAGCGATCACATAAGGGTTGATTGCCAATAGGAAGTACATACATATCAGTTCTAAAAGACTTCTGAGAATGATTACTTACGTTCTCAAAGCAACATAAGGCAAGTAACAGAGTTCCGAAAAGGTAAAATAGTCTTTGTCCGAATTGCAGTTGAATCAATTACAAAATATCATAATTATTCAATGTGTCAAGAGGAACAGTCTAAACAGTGATAAGAGCACATGCTGAACATTGACAAACTGTAGCACAGTGGTTGAAAGTTGAACCGACAGGGATAGATGGACACCAAACAGGCTAGTTACTCAATGCCCCAAAAGTACAGAATTCCAATTCAGTCATTCCTGTAAGAACTGGATTTCTTTCATGACAAATGGTGCAATATCCAACTGCACACAGTTTAGGACTTGCATGATAGTATTCTCCACCACCCGGGTTGGCTTCATGTACAGTTAATAATTGACAGATGCCAGTATGCCAGATAGGAATTGTAATGTCACGCTTGTCAAACTCTTTAAACAGATGACCCTGCCTGTGATTTGGATGGTAACATAATGATTAGCAGGCATAGTTCAAACGTCTGAAAACCTACAGTGTGGTTAGATTCAAATGCTTGTTTGAGATGTTTATGAAGCCAGTTTTTTTTTTGTGAAAACGTTGAACTTAAAAGCATCTCAAATAGATGTAGGATTGCTTGCAATTTATTGTAATGTATTCTCCATCTGCTTGTACAGGGATTGTGTTGTGAACCCCGAAGGGCCCTTCAAAAGGTGATTCATCTTTCCCGCCAGGCTCATCATCTCACTGGCCCATCACCTTCTAGGCCATTCTGCACCCAGGCTTCTTCTCACTGATAAACATGAGCCCTTTACAGCTTTTATTTATTCAGGAATATAGATAAATACCTTGATCCACTACTCGCTTTGCCCAATTCTAGGTGAGAAATAGCAGACCTTCGACACACATTAGATGTTTGTCGAAAACTCAAACTATAAGTCTTCAGTAATTGATTATTCTTAGCTTTCTTTTAAAATATTAAATTAACAGAAAATGGCTCTGCTTATCTATTGAAAAGCTAATATCTGCGAATTGTTGCTACAGGTTACTACACTGAGGCACAGGCCTTCTTCTTGTTTCTAGACTTTGTAAATAGCTGGAAGCAGAGCTCTCTACAATGAAGCTACGTTTTTGTGGAAATATCTGCCAGTCTATGGGAGATATGTCTCAAGCTTTAACGCTTTACTGAAGACTGATCTCTTCAACAGTTCCTATGACCCTATGACCTGGCCCACGGGTGTGAAAGTGAATAGCAGGGCAATGAATTGACAACCCACCTTTGTTGTTTTTGCCTGTCAGACTCACCTTTATCCACCTGAATACTTTGCAACTGACCCTATTATGGGGACTGGCTTACAAGGGATCTGTCAATGCTGTCCTATATGAGGGCGCATCATGTCATACCTGAAAGCAATGACAGTCACATTATTAAGGGGACTGGCTAACAGGAGATATAGCAATGCTGACCATAAGTATATGTATCATGTAATACCTGGCTTTACTCTAAACTCAGTGTGAATGGAATTACTGACAATATTTGATTTTGTGGTACCTCAGGTTTTTGCCATGTTGATAACCCAGTGGGCTATACTTGGCCTTGTTTCAAGGTAGTTAGTTAGTGATCTGTTGATGTCCCTTTAGGGGGTCTGGGGCTGTTCTTGGAAAAGTGAGTGGAGCTATTCCCTGCCTGTTTGGCCCTTTACAGAGGTATATTTGAATGGGTCAACACTGTTCCCTGACCCACCTATCTCAGTGCCCAATATCTTTGCTGCACTTGTTTATGTGCTAGGGGGCCAAAGTCATTCTATGGTGTCTGGTGACATTTTTCATGTTTTATTTGGTGTCCTCTTCAATCTTGGGTATGACCCAAGATAAAATGATGCTGTGTCTCTGTCTGTCTCTCGTTGTTTCTTTTTATCTCACTCAGATTAGAAGTACACATGCTTCAGCATTACATGACCTGAATCTCGATCCAACACAGCCAGAAGACATTCACTTCAGAGTCATTAAGCAGACACTCTTAACCAGACCGACTTACAGTAGACTCTAATTTGTCACCAGCGGGAATTGATTCCACAATATTGCTATGCTATTTCCATGTTCTTACCAAAAATCTAGATCCAATGCTTTAATGTCTTACTTCTTGCTCTGTTGTATTTCTGGCTGCATGAGCACTGTATGAACACTTGGAGACACGTTCAGATGTAAAAAATACATTTGATTGAGTCATTGATGTGATTGACGCCAGCTGGTCTGCAAAGTCTGTTGGGTGGTATTCTATACATAAGAAAATACGATATTTTTGGTGAATCAGAGGAATGAGTGCACCTAATAAAAAAACACTTGAACAAGCCCAAGGCCTGACCCATTAAATATTAGAACTAGTGACCTAGATGTTTTCGGAGAACCTAAAGCAATGTGAATGCCATGCGGACGCATAACAACTGTCTCAAATAGCACCCTACTCACTATTTAGTGCTCTTGGCTCTGGTTAAAGGTAGACTACTAGTACAGAGGCTAATAACCGTATCAGTAAAAGCACTTTGTGACAATTTATGTTGTGCGAAGGCATTTATAATATGCATTTGATTCATTGATTTTATTGATTGAAGCTAGTAGGTTAACACAGTTTTCTTTACGGTTGGCAATACCACACTTAATAAATTAGATATTACGAATCATTGTGAAGACAGCATTTAACAACACACACTTTAAGAAGCCCAAGGCCTGACCCAATTCATGAGAACTATAGACCTGGTTGTTATGACCTAAAGCAATGTGAACGCCATGCGTGCAGACATAACTGTGTCCCAAATTCCCTCTTCCCTTTTTGGTGCATTTCTTGGCCCTGGTTAAAATTTGTGCACTATGTAAGGAATAGAGTACCATTTAGGATACAATCAACTGACAACAACGGTCGTATGCCTCTGGCACCTGCGACTGTCCTGGTTTGGCTCTCAGTCCAATCACACGATTAGATTTAAATGGCCGTCAACAAAGATAAAATGACTTGAACAAGTAAATCCCCCTGTTGCCTTCAGGATAAAAAAAGCTGGAAGCTTAACCCTCAAAATATACCTGCTGAGCAAGGAATACATTGCCATGCACGAATGAATAGGAGCTGTGTTGGCTTGTTAAGCAAAATATAACCACCCAATGCTTTGCTGACAACACAGAAAGGAATATACATGATAAACACGTTATACTTATGTACAATCTGTATTGCAATGTCGATTTGAAGACGCCCACGCCTTGATAACATGTTACCAACGTCCCTGACTTTGCGTGTGCTTGTGTCCGCTTGTGAGCAGGCTCAAGAGGAGCATGTCCTTCACACTTATGCCCGCGTGGATGTGTGGGATTCATGCATTCAAGGAGTATATGTATAGAGGAGTGTGCTGTTGTTATGTGCATTGCGTGCTACTAAAGAGTTTATGTTATTCTCCTTTCTCGCTCTACTCTCTATTCTGGGAAAGTCCAAATTACAGTCTTTCAGTGTGCGGCTGGCTTGTGCGGTTCAGAATTTGTACTTAGCCTTCCCCTCCTGCACTGCCTCCCTCCCACTGCCTCCCTCCTTTTTTTCGTTCTATACCTCCCTTGTTCACTTCCTGCTCTCCCGTCTTGTCTCGAATAGACATTCTTCTGTTCCCTTTCACTGTATCTACACCCTGTCACCACAGCTTGTTTTTTTATTTACCTTGATTTAACCTGGCGTGTCAATCTACATCTCTTTCTCCATTTTCCATTTTTCCTGACTTTCATCTTTGCCTTTTTCTTCCCCATTTCACATGCTCTACACTGTGTCTTAAAGCCTGTTGCTCTGTGCTCTAGAGTAGAATACAGCCATGGCTTCTTAACAACACGTCCTCCCTGTGGCTTTGCTCTGCCCATTTCAGCCTTTCCTGTTTCCCTCCTCTTCCTATAATTATCATCATATAACGTATGGATATTTCACTGCTCTCTTGTTGCCATTCGGAAGCATGATTTCCTCCCACAGATGTATGTGTTGGCTTGTCTGAATCGTGTGTCTGTTTATGTTTACCACCAAAACCGTAGCCATGGAGTCAACATTTGAGAGGACCGAATCTGCATTGCATGTAAATATTCTTAACCATCAATATTTGCATGATCTGATATTGCAATGCTGGCAATTGCATAATCAATGTTGCTCCAGGACCATCATGGCAACTGACCTGTAGTTGGATGGTTACCCCAGTCCAAAAACAGAATATTCCCCTGCCCCCACCCTTTGACTTGACCTGAACCTCAAAGACACCTGTGCCTAAACCTAACCTCAGAGACTCTTTACTCTACATTAAATAAATAAATATTATCAGTAAACAAGTTAAACAACAAACTTTCCATGATTTTCAGGAATGGATTACTATCCATTTCTGATCTAATTGGCAGTTATCGTCATGACTCATCTTATGACTCATCTCTGGTACTACTGTAAAGCCGTGGCCAAAAGGTTTGAGAGTGACGCAAATATAAATGTTCATAAAGTCTGCTGCCTGAGTTTTTATGATGGCAATTTGCATAGAATGTCATGAATAGTGATCAGATGAAAGTCCGTCTTTGCCATGAAAATGCACATAATCCCCCAAAAAACATTTCCAATGCATTTCAGCCCTTCCACAAACGGACCAGCTGACATCAAGTCAGTGTTCCTCTCGTTAACACAGGTTGGATTGTTGACGAGGACAAGGCTGGAGATCACTATCTTGAGTTAGATTAACAGACTGGAAGCTTTAAAAGGAGGGTGGGGCTTGAAATCATTATTGTTCCTTTGTTCTCCATGGTTACCTGCAAGGAAACATGTGCAGTCATTATTGCTTCGCACAAAAAGAGCTTCACAGGCAAGGATATTGGTGCTAGTAAGATTGCACCTAAATCTACAATTTATCGAATCATCAAGAACTTCAAGGAGAGAGGTTCAATTATTGATAAGAAGACTTCAGGGTGCCCAAAGTTGATTCAGCTTTGGGATCTGTGCACCACCAGTGCAGAGCTTGCTCAGGAATGGCAGTAAGCAGGTGTGAGTGCATCAAAAACACTAGTCCAAGACCAGTAAAATCCCCAGACCTTAATCCCATTGAGAACTTGTGGTCAATCCTCAAGAGACAGGTAGACAAACATTATGACTGAATTTGTTTTGGTTAGTTATGATTATGACTGCATTTGTTCCGTTTCGTTAGGATTATGACTGCATTTGCTAACGCTTATCTTGGACGGTGGTGTGTGGTTGCCTGTCGTAGCATAGCACGTTATTATTTTATTTTTACATCATTATACCGGATCGACATTTTGTGCATATTGGGGGGGATGTGTGCTAAGTATGATGTGTCATAAGTACTTGAGTATGATGATGTGGGGTATTTTCTGTTTGTACATTAATTTCCTTAGCAATTACTTGCATGTGAGAATGTTTTGTTAGTTCTATTCTAACGACCAATTGACAAAATCACGGTAATTGCATAATAATCCTGGAGCATTACGCACTCCTAAAGTTAGTAATACAAATTTACATTTGACTGGTGAATTTTTTGTTTGTTGAATTTCGCCTAGCTTTTTTCTAAGTAAATCAATAGCTGTAACCAGGTGGTACTTCTGTTAAACAGATGAAACAATAATGTTAAGTCTAACACTTTATTTATTTTCTTTCTTGCACATGATGAAGGAAGCAATCACAATTCACCAGGTGGACAGAAGGCCCTAATTGACATTTTCACCTCATGGATAAAAAGGAAGTTAGCCAAATGTTACAATTTAGAGTTTATATTTGTGTTCTGCTACTGTATGTAAAATAAATATTTTATTTTATTTATTAAAAACTTTTGTTTATTAAAAACTGTTTGTTAAGTTATTATATTTTTGGAGAAAATCCCCACTGATATATTCTTGCTGTGTTTTTTTCGCTATATTGTTTTGTTGTATTGTTTTAACATATTTTTGTAGTGTATTATTTGTGTGAGAATTTGAAGCATATTTGTAGGGGATAGCATACTCTTAAAAAAAAACGTAATTTACTAAACAAGAGAGGAACCCCAAATCAATTTGCCCTGTGTTTAATCCTTATTTCACATGCTCCGCAGAGATGTGGAGTTAGATATGGGCTTCTAGCCTCAAGTAGACAACAATTAGGATGTCAAGACGAAGAGGAGCTTTGACTGGGCTGAGTCGGAGATTCACTCCCGTAAGTGACAAAACAAAGAGCTTTTCGTAACAAGTTGAATTTGAGCATTGTCTGAAAGTAGAGAGACACAGTTCTTCTTGCTGCTCTATGTGAAAGAAACATGGCCTTGTATGCAGCTTTGTTTTGTTGAGGTTAAGGTGGTGTACCAACACTTGTGGATAATGGATAATAATAACCTCAAATTAAAGCTGTCAGTCTGTACTTTAACCCAATCATCATTGTTTCATTTCCAATCCAAGTGAGAGATGTACTCTACAGAGATGTCAACCAGGCCTGCAGAAATGCGTGTTGCCACCTGGGAGTTAGAAGGGAGGAATGAAAAGCATAGCTGTGTCATGCGCACATGCACACAGAAAAATGGGTGAGACCAAGTGAGGATATTACAGAGCCAAGTCACTTGGTTTATAGTGAGAAGGGCAGAGGGCCAATAATTGCTCCCTGGGGGACACCATTATTAAGAGCATGCTGTGAAGACACAGATTCTTTCCACATCACCCAGTAGGACCGGCCAGCAATGCTTCTCACTTCTTCCTTCTAACTCCCAGGTGGCACTGTCAAAGCAATCATATATCCTTTTTATTCAGGATGTACAGGGTGTTTTTTTAATAATCATGTACCAAATAAATGTCATGGTTAAAACATTCTCTATCTCTCAATTTAAAAGACATTCATTGACAAAAAGTTGAATAAACTAGGGTGATCAAGCAATCTCACGCACATCGTTTTCACAAACGACAATCTCACAAAACGACATTCGGTTTGACAAATGTCATACCCAGATATTTCTGCCTAAATTTGACAAAGGTTCTGTGAAACACTTCAATCTTTATCCAATAATAAAGATAGACATTGGTTTAATCAGCTTAGTCAATCCACCAATCACTTCCCACAACATGTTAACTCACTTGTTTTGTATACCTAAGCACCAGTCACTCCGTACTAACTTTGATGAAGGACAGCTGTGTGAGCACATACAGCGCAGCAGAGCTGTCTCGCTAACACTGAAAAATGGCAAAACATGGCAGTTATTACTTCCTTAAATCTTGTTCACTATTACAAAAAGTGTTGCAGACTTGCAGTCTTGAATAAATGTGATTGAAGTGATCATTTAGTCAAACGTCACAAAGGTCAGTCCATGATTGTATGCCCCCATCCTAAAGGCCAAGAACTTAAATGGAATGTGTCCCAGGTTTATATGCACTGTGAGCAAATTCCTGTAGACAGGATTAGGAACCAACTCACTATTCGCTCCAAAAAACATTTTATGCAAAAAATCTGAAAAACTGATTTGATCTTTAATTAAAATGTGTGATGCACTAGTTTAAACAGTAATACATTAAAAGGACCATTCATTACAAGCCCGGCACTCAGGAGAGCTTAGCTAAAACCATTTATTTCCTGTATACTTGTCCCAAATCAACAAGGATATTCTGAGCACATAATCAAGAAATAAAAGCGTGGAAATAAATTTATATTTTTAGTAAGATATTGTGGGTGTGAGTATTTGAGGGAGTTTGTGTTTCTAAGAGGGATATGGGCATCATATTTGACAGAAATTTGTGGGTGGGAATTTCTTTTTTAAGATATGGGAGATATGATCTAAGAATTAGAATTGCATTTTTTATTGAGGGGGGAGTATGGGTACCAGTTTCTGTTTCCTTGGATAACATGATGGATTTGGAAAAAGGTCGTTCATTTTCACACCTAGCCAACAAATCCTCTTATGAACCATTTCAGGTCATGTTTTTGCTAATGCTTTTCTGTATTGTTGACAATTGGCAAGTAATGAGTAATACACCTCTGAATGACCAGCTGCACTCTTTCTCCCCCAGTATAACAATCTAACTTCAAAATGTATAATTTGTCCATTAAGGTAAACTTTTGACAGTTAAATGAAGCATTGCTTCTAATTGGTTAAGCTAAGGACTATTGTTTGGGATAGGCTTAAAAAGAAACTTGTCAACCAGTTGAGTTTAGGTAATCATTACAACATATATAGCAGTATTTGCACTTAACTGCTAATAAGAATTTATAAAAACCTTGCAGAAATGTACCATTCTCATCTCAAGGGAGGTGTTCACTTCCTTTTAGATGTGCTGGATAGTACCACTTGATGGCCTGTGATGCATATATTTGGCAGTTGTGATTGAAGACTAAGGATATAATTCCCACTCTCCACTGGCAGAGAAAGTCTAAGGTATTGGGCAGATATTTTCTGACTTTTCTCTTCTCAAAACGTCTGATCGAAAATAGTTTTTTATTCTCCAAAGGTAGAATATGTTACAGACAGGATTTCATTTTGGGCAGTTTACCAGCTAACAAAGATTTAAAATAATGATTTTGTTTTGAAGGAGCACAGTGCAAACAAACATCTTAACTAGTAGGAGTTACCTAACAGATACATGCTAGAACGTGCCGATATTGCCCAATATCTCTCTAGCTTATACTTGACTCTTACCACCTTCTTTCTAATGTTCTGCCCAATCAGCTTCACCAGCATCCCATTGGAAACAAAAACATCTAGTTACAACATTTATTTTGCATGATCCTACTTCATGGTAGTAGATCTTTCCAATCAACTGGGCAATCCATCTCGTTCTCAGTGGTGGAAGCCACTTTGTGTGTGTTGGTATATGTGTGAGCACGCCTGTCTTACGCATATGAGTATGCTCTTGCCTGTGTATTGTGTGTTTGTGTGTGCCATGTGTGTTTACGTCAGGCTGAGGAAGCACAGAACCATTACAGGTCTTTACCACTCGGCCTCCTAATCCTGTGGCGAGAGAATGATCAAACCCTAGTTGACATTGTCAACAGTCGTCTCAGGCTCCCAATATTATCCAGACCAAAACACCACCATTTTTTTCTTTCTGTTTATCCACTCTGAAAAACATGTTTGGTTGTAGTCGCATGGTTACACATGATAAACAAATAATCTGCATGATTATATAAGCGGTGTTAGGTTCTGTGAATGCCAGGAGTCTCGCGAGTCAGAGGGTTGATCCCGACTGCTCATTAGGGCCGGGCAAAAACCTTTTCCAGAGTTTGGGTGGCCAAAAAATCTGTGCTTTTTTGTCAGAGTTTTTTATACTATGTGACTTTCCAAAGAGCATGTAAAGGTTGCATAAAACACTTTAATGCAAAAGACATTTCAAATATTTAATAGTGCCAGAGGCAGTCTCTTGAACCAGACAAGTTAACTAGGTTTGGCATAATCCTTCTCCAGTACTGGTAAAGGAACTGCAGGGAAAGGGAGAGAAAAGGTTTCTATTGAGGGCAGATATGGATACATTTTGGTCACAAACTCCAAGTAGCTTTCAGGTTTAATTTTTTTACCATGACTTTTGTCTACCTTCCATATCCTCACTCAACACTTTTTTTGGGGACACTTTTTCTTCTGTCTTTCAACGGCTCCATTTCCCTTATGCCAGATACTCACTCCCTTTTTCGTGATCGCCCGCAAAATAGTTCTCTTTAATCTCTCTTACCCTTTGAGAACTCTTCTTTTGGCTGTCCCCCTTTCCCTTTGTTGGGAACCATCTCTGCTTCTCTGCTATTTCCTGTTCCCATCTTTTCTCCCCATCCATGCCTTCCCTTTCCCAAACTCTGCCTCTCTCCTTCCCTCCCTCCCTCTCTTTCTCTCACTCTCTCTCTCTTCCCTCTCTCTCTATGGGTTGCTGTGTGAAAAGGGCCTTTATCAGTGGGGCTGAATGGTGCAGGTCCGGTGGTGGCCAGGAGAATAGGCCTGTCGTCAGAGGAGAACAGAGTGCATGAATAGAGAACAAAAACCTTCGGCCCCGGAGAGGCCTCGTTCCCCCAATTCTCTACCTTACATCACCACACGATAGCTCCAACAGAACCCGGCTCTGAATATAGTACTTCAGAGTGTTTTTGTGTGTGTGCGTGTATGTGTGAGAGAGTACGTGCATGTGGGTGTATGGGAGTAACACTGTATGACAAGACTCGGTAACCAGGTGCTCATGACAATGAGGAAACTTTTCCCAAAATGGATTGGCTTCCACTTTCAGCCATGCAATAGATTTTTAAATAGACACTTTACATGCAGCCGTGGCCGAAGGTTTTGAGAATGACACAAGTATTGGTTTACACAAAGTTTGTTGCTGCAGTGTTTTTAGATATTTTTTTCAGATGTTACTATGGTATACTTAAGTATAATTACAAGCATTTCAAAAGTGCCAAAGGCTATTATTGACCATTACATTAAGTACATGCAAAGAGTCAATATTTGCAGTGTTGATGATTCTTATTCAAGACCTCTGCAATACACCCTGGCATGCTGTCAATTAACATTTGGGTCACATCCTGATACTGATGGCAGCCCATTCTTGCATAATCAATGCTTGGAGTTTGTCAGAATTTGGTTTTTTTTGTTTGTCCACCTGCCTCTTGAGGATTGACTACAAGTTTTCAATGGGATTATGGTTTGGGGTGTATCCTGTCCATGGACCCAAAATGTCAAAGTTTTGTACACCGTTTTTGTTCACTTTTGCCTTATGACAAGGTGCTCCATCATGCTGGAAAAGGCATTGTTCGTCACCAAACTGTTATTGGTTGATTGGGAGATGTTTTGGTACCATTCTTTATTCATGGCTGTGTTCTTAGGCATTGTGATCGAGCCAACTCCCCTGGCTGAGATGCAACCCCACACATGAATGGTCTCAGGATGTTTTACTGTTGGCATGACACAGGACTGATGGTAGCACTCACCTTTTCTTCTCCGAACAAGCATTTTTCCGGATATCCCAAACAATTGGAAAGGGGTTTCATCTGAGAAAATGACTTTACAGCTGTCCTCAGCAGTCCAATCCCTGTACCTTTTGCAGTCTGTTTCTGATGTTTTTCCTGGAGAGAAGTGACTTATTTGCTGCCCTTCTTGACACCAGGCCATCCTACAAAAGTATTTGTCTCACTGTGTGTGCAGATGCACCCACACCTGCCTGCTGCCATTCCCGATCCTGCAGCTGAATCAACTTCAGGAGACAGTCCTGGTGCTTGCTGGACTTTCAAGGGCGCCCTGAAGCCTTCTTCACAACAATTTAACCTTTTTTTCTTAAGTTATTGACTATCCGATAAATCATTGATTTAGGTGCAATCTTACTAGCGGCAGTACCCTTGCCTGTGAAGCTCTTTTTGTGCAAAGCGTTGATGACTGCACGTGTTTCCTTGCAGGTAACCATGGTTAACAGAGGAAGAACAATGATTATTCTAACTCAATCAACATGACAGAGTGATCTCCAGCTTTGTCCTCAACAACCAAAGTGCATTTTCATGGCAAAGTGGGACTTTGCAATTCATTCATCTGATCACTCTTCTTGACATTCTGGAGTATATGCAAATTGCCATCATAAAAACTAAGGCAGCAGACTTAGTGAAAATAAATGTTTCTGTCATTCTCAAAACTTTTGGCCACTGCTGTACATTAATTGTCTAAATCCATAGTCCGACTGCAATCTCTTCAATGCATTTGTGCCATTATGCATTATGTACCGTCGGTTGTGAATGTGCACGTCACCGCACGTTGCCATGATGTTTGAGTGATGTTTGAGGAATGCCTTTCCCAATGCGGGATATTGCAAGTGACAGTCATGAATATGCACGTTACGCTTTGTGACTTTGCGGATTTCTAGCAGCGGGAAGGAAAGTGAACACTTCAAAACGAATTTGTTTGAGCACAGAAAGCAGCGTGTGACTGGTGTGAGACAATTACTGTGTCTGTGTGTGTGTGTGTATTTGAAACAAGACAAAAGGATCCATCTGTTCATAAACTCCTCATGCTCCTTCATTCCCAGACATCAAAAGCACAATGATACCCACAGGAGGAATTAATCACAAATGACTAATACTAAGAATACTATACTTTAACATGTTGGAAAATAGAACATCTTGTATGTGATCTAAGATCTTTGGGCACCTTTTCTTCACACTATAACAAATATGTTATATATATATATATATATATATATATATATCCGAGGTGAGGCTGGTTTATATTCCACTGACCCTAAAGAATCAAGTGTTGTTACGATTTAATGAATCCAAAATGACGGATTATCACATTCCATTACGCATGTTTAGACCTAGGATGACCTGTTGGGAATATTCTTTTATCAAGGTGATTAAGGGTGACTGAGTGTGTGTGTGAGCAATATGCGGTGTGTCAGGATGTACTGACACACACAGCCAAGAAGAGAACTGTATGCATGGGGTCGGTCAGAAAGGGGAGCGTATCATGTACGGGGCACAAGCAATCAACCTCTGACCCCTCTTCCATTACAAATCATTAGCATGAGCTAAAGAGCTAAAGAGCGCCGCAAGTGCTAACCCTGTCTGTGTTTACCACACAACTAGCAGAGCAGCTGGGTACTTAGCTCTTCCCTCAGACCCGTCTGCAGGCTAACTCGAATGCTCACTCTGATGACTTAACATAGACAGCTTTCCAGCGGAGAGGGCAAAGAGGTGTAGGCCAAAGTCAGCCCAGATGGAGCCATCTTGGTGTTCACTCTGGTGCGCTTCCTCTTCCACCAAAAGACCAGAGTTACAATTGGGAGGCACACACACTATATGGGCAAAATAATTGAGACACCTACACATTACACCTACAGGAACTTGTATGACATTCATAAAAACCTAATAAAAATCCTAAATCCATAGGCAATATCAAACTGGTCCCTCCATTGCAAATATAACAGCATCCACTCTTCCGGAAAAGCTTTCTACAAGATTTCTGAGTATTTTGTAAGTTTTACCCATTCTTCCAGAAAAGCATTGGTGAGGTCAGTCAATGATGTATGATGAGAGAGCCTGGCTCGCAATCTCCGATCTAGTTCATCACAAAGGTGTTGAGGTCAGGGCTTTATGGACTTTGCTTTGTGCACTGGGGCACAGTCATGCTGGAACAGAAAAGCACCTTCCCCAAACTGTTCCCAGAAAGTTTAAAGCATAGAATTTTCCAAAATGTCTTGGTAAGCTGAGGCATTAACATTTCCCCTCAGAGGAACCAAGGGACCTAGGCCAACCCCAGAAAACAACCCCATAGCAGTATACCTTCTACACCAAACTTTACAGGTGGCACAATGCAGTCTGGCAGGAACATTCTCCTGATATTCGCCAAACCCAGACTTGTCCGTCAGACTGCCAGATAGAGAAGCATGATTCAACACTCCACAGAACAACATCCGACACTTGGCATTGTGCTTGGTGATGCAATGCTTGCACAGCTGCTCAACCATGCAAACCCATGACAAGAAGCTCCCGGTGCATAGTTTTAGTGTTGATGTAATCGCCATAGGAAGTTATGTACTCTGCAGTTATTGAGTCAGCAGAGCTTTGGAGACATTTACGCACTATGCCCCTCAGCACTTGGCGACCCTGTTCTATAACTTACCGTGGAGGCTGCGTTGCTGTGGTTCCTAGGAGCGTTCACTTAATAATACCACTTACAGTTGATCGTGAAATATCTAGGAGGAAAGACATTTCATTAACTGACTTGTTGCAATGGTGGCATTCTATTACGGTATCATGCTCGAATACTGTGAGCTTTTTAGACTGACCCATTCTTTAACAAATGTTTGTAAAGACAGGTTACATAGCTAGGTGCGTGATTTTATACAATTGTGGCAATGGGGCTGCATAAAACACCTGAACTGATTAAGAGGTATGGCCCAACACTTTTGTCCATATAGTCTATATTCATGGACTCAGTGGCCAAAATGGGTACTGCAACCATAGGCTTATCAAGCCTAAAAAGACAGTTTTGTCCTGTTTTAATATTTATTTGGTGAAAAAATACCCATTAAAATGTTTTCATGATTTCTCCTTGGTGTACATTCATTAACGTTTTATTTGTATTCAGTAACTTGAAAGTGTTTCAGTCACATGCACACGCAAAGGAAAAACTGAAAATGCCCTACGCACTCTTGTGTAGACTGTAATCTCGCCCAAGGCATTTTTGCATTTGCTACCATTTCAAGACAAAGCAAGAAGCATTACAATCTGAAGATGTCTACCTGTGTTGCTGTCAACTGCAACAATCGTTTGGATACGCAGCAGCCCTGGATTCAGCAGTTCAAGTTGTTTTATGGGTCTGTTTGTATACGATATATATGATTTGTTTCATGACGCAGGTCACTCGCTAATTTACAGGACTGCGACATTACTAGATTGATCTTCTGGTAGTTAGTCACCTGTGGTCAACCTAGTTAATTACCTCTGTCAGAAAGTTTTCTATAATAGATTTGTGATACATTACACATGACACATTATTAAGACCTGCGGTGATTCCTCTTGACTGTGTTTGGGTGTGCAGTGTCTATCAACAAGTCACATAATCATCTTTAAGTAGTCAACTGATGTAAGTGACTTATGACTTACTAATTATTATTTAATATACTATTATTTGTTAATCAATTGCATCTATATTTTGCAAACTGTAGTGTAGGGTACTGCATTGAGGGATGAACTGCATGTAGAGCATGACTGCTCAGTGTTGGGCAAAGAGAGCTACCACGTACTGCAGAGGTCTCAAACCGGTTCCACGGAGGGCCAAGTGTCTGCAGGTTTTCACTCTCACCTTGAACTTGATTGATTAATTATGTCACTGATTGGTTAGGTCTACCCTCATCTGGTTATTTAGGTCTGAACCTGGAACCAATTTACAGGAAAAAAATAAAACCTGCAGACACTCGGCCCTCCGTGGAACCGGTTTGAGACCCCTGACGTACTGGATCTAATTTAGCACACTTGAGTAATTAACTTCAGGACAAGATAGGACATACAACTGCAGTTGGGAAAACCTACAGGACAAGCTCCCCAGAAAACAAATTGAGTAGTCCTGGTTTCACTATAGTATAATCTGGTTTCAGTTCCTAATCCTAATAATTTACCTGCATACACCAAAACGTTAATTGTTTCCAGTGGGTGTGAAGTCAGGGTATTTATATCTTCACCTAAATTCCCTTCTTTACTTGCAAAGCTGCATGGCCAACGTAGCTCACGCTGGAATGCACGTCCTTGCTCAAGTGGGCTTGTCTCAGGTTGCACACGCTGGCTCCCGTGCTAGCGCACTTGCTTTCCACCCATCCCTCTTCCCTCTCCACTATTTCAGTGTTTTTCAACCCTGTTACCGGGGATCCAAAAGGAGTGCGTATTCTGGCGGTGCTGTTTTTGCAGTGCTGGAGTAGGCCACTATGTGCTCAATTACGCTCCATTTGCTCCATATGTGAGTAACGTCTTTGTATCGTTATGGGCTTGTGCAACTAAATAGTCAGGTTACCCATGTCGAGACGTGTGTCTTCTTGCTCTGCAGGTGGACAACACCTCGCAACCGGAGCATAACATGTACACAAACATGTAAATAGACACAGACACATGCAGGCTAACACACACAAACACCATCTAACGTACAGTATAATTCTATATGTACTATAATTCCATCTTTTGTCACCTATAATTTTTCAATATACATTTATAGGACCATCTAGCTATCGCACATATGTTATCCTCTGTATCCAATGATATGGTATTGAACTAGTAGGGCCACTGTCCCCACCATTTAACTTGGTGGCATTGAAGAAATGCTTAAACTAGGTTCTCCACATACTTAATGAGAATTATTCATTATTATAATTCGAGGTAGTTTTCAACCAATGCAGTAAAGGAGGATAGGTTACTATGGAGTGTTGCTTTGTTAACGTCTAAAACAACATGACTGCCTCTGGTTGGAGACTCCGCAGTGGGTGGTGTTCTTGTAAAGGTATTTTCTGCGTTCCTGATGGCAGAATATTACAATGTGTTTGACGAGATCCCTAGCCAGAGGAGATCCTCTAACTTTTTTCATTACATCCAGGTGTTCATTCATTAAGTCAAGAGGTTCTAGCCTTGTTATGTGAGGTGCAGTTGGGAATAGTGAGCTGTCATTTCAGTGCAGCAAATTACAGTCTGGCTCACTGCATAGTGTCTACACTTGCCCGGCAGAATAGCTAGCTTTTCAGTGGTGTGACTGGGTAAGATGCTGGTGTGTGTTTTTCATGACATATCATGGGTTCCGGTCTCGACTTGAGATTAATCAGAAAGAAGCTGTACTCCCTGAAGCAAACAGCTAGACCGCATCTCCAACAGTGGGAGGAATGGCTCACTATTCATTAACAGTGCAATGGCACATTACCACATTACACAGTTAGTTGCGATATAATGTTTTATGCCCTAGGCCCAGGAATGGTTAATGCAAGGGAGCCCGCGCGTGTGTGTGTGAATACACACTGTTTGTATGTATTGCGCTGGCTGATAAAGGAATTGACTGTATTGAGTCAATTGCAGTGTCAAAGCCACTCCAGCCCACTCTGGGGACCTCTTTGCTGTCATTCCATGAGCACATGGGGACAGACAGTCATCAGTATCCAGCTTGGTAAATCTCCTATTATGACCATGAATTTAATGGACCATAGAAACAGTGAGGGTATGTGAGTTAGAAAAAAATATATAGTATCAAAGGGAATTTATTAGAGTTCTTTTGAATAGGCTGCTGAAATTGATAGAAAACCAATAGAGGTCATAGCCTCTGTCCTGCTTTCACCCAGTTTATTAATGGCCAGAAAGACAATCCAGAACACAGACTTTAATATGTCCTAAAAAGACCCATATAAGGTCACTGTGTTCATACTAGGTGGTGAAAGGTTGATTTCTCCTTTGGTAAAAACGGTCTAAAATATGATTCTTCATGTTCAGAAATAGTCTTTGATGTAATTCTCAAAATAAATGTGATATTGTTTTTTCAGGCCTGCAATCATCAACTTAACTAGTTATTAACTAGTTACCCTCTTTTGACCTTCCTAAAATATCAAACCCCTCAAAATCTTTGAACAGAATATGAATGACATATGAAGTTTGGATCTTTGGCTTTCTTATAGGAGAGTATATTAAAGGACATTTTGCTGACAACTGCCTTGCACCGTATTCCAAGTGGTGACCACTAGAAGCAACATTACTGCAGCTATATTAATGCAACATTACTGCAGCTATAATACTAGGAATTAATTCATATGATTAACCAAGAAAGGCAATTTAGATTCTTTCGGACAGTAAGATTTGGCTTTGCAACTGTGACAATTATTTTACAGTAAATTCTTTCAGGAGCCTATTGAGACTCATTTAAATTTGTAATCTTTAATGATTTTCACGTCTAGGTATGGATGAGCTATTGGATAACCATTAAATTGTATTGATCATAAGCACACTACTGTTCAAAGTTTGGGGTCACTTAGAAGCGATCATCAACAATTGTGGGTTTGATTACAGGCTCAAAATGGCCAGAAACAAAGAACTTTCTTCTAAAACTCATAAGTCTATTCTGTTCCAGGAAATAAACGCTATTCCATTCAAACAATTCCCAAGAAACTGAAAATCTTGTACAAACCTGTGTACTACTCCCTTCTAAGAACATCACAAACTGTCTCTAACCAGAGTAGAAAGAGAAATGTGAGGCCCCGGTGAAAAACAGAGCAAGAAGAAAATTATATTAGAGTGTCTAGTTTGTGAAACAGATACTTCACAGGTCCTTCTTAAATAGTACCTGCAAAACATCAGTCTCATAATCAACAATGAACAGGCGACCCTGGGATTCTGGCCTGCTATGCAGAATGGCAGAGAAAAATCCCAATCTCAGACTGGTCAATAAAAAGAAAAGAGACAAAGAAGAAAGTATAGATTGGAAAAGTGTTTATAGACAGATGTAAATCAATGTTTTTGGTTGACAGAGAACATTTGTAAAGTTCAGACCAACTGAAAAGATGCTGAATGAGTGCTTGATGCCATCTGTCAAACATGGTAAAGGCTAAGTTATGGTCTGGGGTGCTTTGGTGGTGGTAAGGTTGGAGATTTTTACTGGGTAAAAGGGATCTTGAAGGAAGACTATCACTAAATATTGCAACGCCATGCCATACCTTGTGGAGCCAATTTTCTATTACAACAGGACAATGACACAAAACACAATCCTAAACCATCCAATAACTTTTTGGTGGCTGAAGCAGTCAGCTGGTATTCTGTTTGTAATGGAGTGGACTGCACAGTCATCAGATTTCAACCCTATTGAGGGATGTGCATGCCAGTATGGTTACGTAAAAAGCACCCATCAAGCCAATCCAACATGTGGGAGATGCTTCAGGAAGTGTGGGGCGAAATCTCTTCAAATTACCTCAACAAATGCACAACTAGAATGCCAAAGGTCTGCAAGGCTGTAAGTGCTGCAAAGGTAGGATTCTTTGACCAAAGCAAAGTTTGAAGGACACAATTGTTATTTCAATAAATATATAATAATTTCTAACCTGGTCAATGACTATATGTTCTATTCATTTTGTTATATTTCCTACGCAAACAAATTTCCTGTATGTTTACAGTAGAGAAAAGAAATATTTGATCCATTGCTGATTTTGTATGTTGGCCCACTGACAAAGAAATCAGTTTATAATTATAGTGGTAGGTCAATTTGAACAGTGTGAGAATAACAACAAACAATTCTGAAAAAAAAAATTCAAATAAGTTTTAAATTGATTTGCATTTTACTCAGTGAAATAAGTATTTGACCCCTTTGCAAAACATGACTTAGTACTAGGTTGCAATCATTCAGGTCAGATGTTTCTTGTTGGCCACCAGGTTTGCTCACATCTCAGGAGGGATTTTGTCCCACTCCTCTTTGCAGATCCTCTCCAAGTAATTAAGGTTTTGAGGCTGACTTTTGGCAACTCGAACCTTCAGCAACCTCCACAGATTTTCTATGGGATTAAGGTCTGAAGACTGGCTAGGCCACTCCAGGACCTTAAAGTGCTCCACTATATATGTATGTATGACCTTGAATCTCCAGCATCAACAGCGGAGATACAAATAGTTTATTAATAATCCTACATTTGACATTATCTATATATATATAGTCATCTGCATTAGCAAATATAGGTCACTATAAGGATAGCGTTTTGAACCCAGAAAGCCATATCTAACTGCAATGGTAATGCGTTTTTAATAACAATAAGCCACCTCATGAGTTTGTGGTATATTGCCAATATGCCAGGTCTGTATCCAGGCACTCTGCGATGTGTCAGGCCTCAAAGCCCCCTCGTGCCTTATTGCTTAAGTATGCACTCATAGTGACTCAGTACGAGTTATATTTTATGTGGGCTTCCAGTGCAGGATTATTAAGGCATTACCGATCATTACAGCGTGGTTTTACAAAGGTCAAGGAGAGGTTAATGGCTTTTCTTGGGTTGTGATGATAGTAACCGTCATTCCATTGAATATGAATATCCAGCGGTATTTTCTCCCGCATTTGACATTTACGTGCTATAACCTGCTTTATATTTGTCTACCTGAGATGGTATTATTCATATATGAGGCTTGTCACACGCTTGTCAAACCTCCATAATTACAGGTTTTTTATATTGACATGACACTTCTCAAAACTAGGGTCTCTGCAAAACAATGACCCTTTTCTGACTTTTTGATATGTGATGATGAATCTCACTGTACCTTGCATCAGTTCATACTTGAGTTAGACTGTGTATATGATACCAAAAAAGGAAATGAGACAGTGCTGACAGCTTATTGTTGCTAAATGTCTATTTCTCCAATAAAGAGCACCTTTACTTGCATGAACATGGCTTCTCTTAGAGACACAATGACATGCTGTTATTGATATTGCCAGGCAGAACAACAACATCCTCCTCAAAGAAATACAACGAAGACTAATACAACTAATAAAAGACTAATGCCATCATACATCCTTTGATTATATTCAACAACAGTCAGGCCAAAATTTATCTTGTGTTAGAGCGAAATGCCATGTTCATGAAGCACATGAACGAGCGCCCTTTGACAGGTACACTGCAAAATTATATAGCATTAATAACTGTGACAATGTTTGAAGATGATCAAACACGTGATCACCAGAAACAACACTTTGAGCCAGGTGAGTCATTGTTTTCCATTGGAGAGAGTCGTGCCCCTGAACCTGGATTAATGCTACCTTGGGCATTGCGCCAATATGGATAAAAAGCAGATATAAAAGCATTCCTGTGCTTAGTACTGCATCTAGCAGGGAGCGCAGCTTGAGACTGCTCATTAGGCGCTCATCTGCTTCACAGTTCCATAAGAAACCATTATGTTTTATTTTAAAGGATCGTGAAGTTAGATGGCAGCCACAAATTGGTCAGCATGCCACTGCCAATGTCTTTGGTCAACTTGAAGACAACATTACCATTTTGCTGCAATCTCATGAATGAATGGGGCAGTGTTTTCTTGGGGCCATACAATATAAGACTTCTGAATTTGTTTAAATGCCCTCATTCCACACCCCCCCAAAAAATCCTGGAACAACCAGAATGAAGGCTGTTTTTGGCAGTTTGGGACAATGTCCAATTTTACCATTCAGCACTGATACTTGAGTGATTTCAAAGCCAACCACTGTTTGCATACCGTTGCTTTCATCACACTCTTTATAAAGGAACCCAGTTGAGGAGTTATTTTCCTCATGGAGAGGGAAGGTGTATGACTGCTACACACACTGCTGTGCAACACTTCTCCACGCAATGGAGGAAGCCTGTAAACATATAGAGGCAAATTTGCCATGTGTGTCATGGATGAATAAAACACTTACCTCATTTTCTTTCAGTCTGTGCATGGCTTTAATGTGGATGAGATTGTTTGGCCTGACAGGTATACATTTTTTGAAAATGTTTGTGATTTCTTTTTGAAGCAATATCTTCTCTTTTAGAGTCATACATCTATCACACAAATAGACATATTAATGAAAGTTTAGGTTTAATTGATAAACCTCCACATGAGTAAACGTGAAATTACTTAATGTACAGTGCCTTTGGAAAGTATTTAGACCTCTTCACATTTTTCACCTTCTTTACTTTCTAGATGATTGCAGTGTAAAAAAAAACATTTCTATAACCTATTCATGTTGGAACAGACATTTGTCAATATCCATGCTTGGACAATCCTCTATTATGACCATGGCATTATACATAGTGAGGGTATGTAAGGCTCTAAAACTAATAGTATCAAAGGGAATTTGTTTGACTTCTTTTCAATAGGCTGCAAAAATGGATATAAAAGCGATAGAGTGCAGGGCCTCTGTCCTGCCTTCACCCGGATTACTAATGGACAGAAAGACAATCCAGGACACAGATGTTAATGCTACTTTAAAAGGCTGCTATAGCATATCTGACCATTCTGCTTCTGGTGAAAAGGCACTTTGGTGCTTGCTATATAGTAAAATACATTGGGCCAAATACATTTTCTAATAATAATAAATAAAATAAAATGCAGTCTTTCTAAACAAAGTAGGCCTGCAATGATTGAATATACCTGATATTCCTATAATCATAATTTGTTTATAATATTTAAACAGATTATGAAAAATCCAGGAGGTTTGGACCATTGATTTAGCTATGGATAATCTACACATTTTTCAAGTGGTTTTTGAAAAGATTTCTGTTGATGTCATCAACAAATAATGTTGTCATTTAATTGTTGAGAAGGTTTTTAATTAAATTTTTTGTTAATAGAATGCAAATATGAATGCTTTTAGCTTAGAATACATCCTTGAAATATAGTTAAATCTTTATTTCTCTTTTCCATTGCACATCCATCTATATGCTTATACCAAGAGACAAATAATTTATGTTATAAAATAAAACAACCTCAATAAAACATTATAGTTTATTGTATAACATTTAGAAAGTGGAGCCTACTAAAGTAGTTTTTTTACGTTTTATTTCCAGCAAACAACTCTAAGCTGAACCCTAAATGTTTCAAATTTGACTCCCTGCTAGTCATGAACACTCTATTAAAGTACTGAGTACAGAATTAGCTTGATTTAAATGTGCCTCATGTAGAAGAATGGTGATGTTTAAATTGTGTAGTTGTTTATAGTAACGTCCATGCATTGGTGCATATTAAACATAGGTTTGGGAGCAACAGTTGTACGCATGAGATTTGGTAGCAAAAGTTGTACACATGAGGTTTGGTAGCAACAGTTCTACGCATGAGGTTTGGTAGCAACAGTTTTCTTATGTCTCTTATGTTTTCTTATGTCTCAAACAGTCTAAAAGAGTTATGTCTCAAACAGTCTGAAAAAGTTATTTAATGAATTGTTATAAACATTGTCATGATTGGGCCTTTCTTGGTTATTACATCCAGTGGATAGAATTGAATACTTTTTAATTTAGTTGCTTATTTACACATTTCTATTAATTGGACTGGTAGATCTGCATAATGATATGTACCTAGCCTGTTGCACACCTGCACATTGAATGTGTTTGGTGGTGTTCTTTCTTTCACAAGTTGAAATAACAATTTTAGAAGGGGCTTGGTTATTACATCCAGTGGATAGAATTGAATACTTTTTAATTTAGTTGCTTATTTACACATTTTTATTAATTGGACTGGTAGATCTGCATAATGATATGTACCTAGCCTGTTGCACACCTGCACATTTAATGTGTTTGGTGATGTTCTTTCTTTCACAAGTTGAAATAACAATTTTAGAAGGGGCTTGGTACTTTCAATGGGGTGATCATGTGATGATTGTTGGGTCAAAAATCAGGAAGTGGAAGCTACATCACACCAATCAGGCAGTGCACAGAAAACGTTTTCCCTCAAAACCTAGCACTCAAACAATAAGGAGAGTTGTGGGATAAGCCAAAGAGGCAAATAATCACTTAGAAGGTGCTAAAGAGTTTACTGGCACCTGCCAACCACATCAAGAGCTCTGCATAAAACTTGCCTGTATAGGAGGGTGGCAAGAAATTAGCCATTATTCTGAAAGTAAGCATGAGGGTGACCCAGCTGCAATGTGGGACAAGGTTTGTGGTCAAATGAGATACCAAGATATAGCTTTTTATATATAATTAATATTTATTATTTTTAATATTTATGCAAGCCACATATTTATTTTTTGCTTACAAGCATTTCCAACACAAAACCAATGTCCCTTTCAATAATTGATTTTGAGTTTCAGTAGTTTAACATAAAACTGCAGATCCGGTTGGACAGGGAACATCACTGCAGAGCCATTTTCAGATTTGTCCAGAAATTTTCTATTGGGATTCTCAAGGACATTCACAAACTTCTAATAAAGCCCCTCCTGCATTATCTAGCCTGTGTACTTTGAACCATTGTCCTGTTGGAAGGTGAAACTCTTGCCCAAGGCTACAGTTTTGCAATGGCAGAGACTGATAGACTGATCAGAATTGAAGAAAAGATGAACGGAGCAAAATACAGACAAGTCCTTAAAGAAAACCTGATCCACAGTGTACAGGACCTCAGGCAGGGGCAAATATTCATCTTTCAGCATCCCACAATGACCCAAATCACACAGCCATGACAATGTTGGAGTGGCTTCGGGAGAAGTCTGTGAATGTGAGTGTCCCAGCCAAAGCCTATGCTTGAACCCAATTAAACATCTGTCGGAAGACCTGAGGTTCACAGTTCATCGATGCTCCTCAACTAGCAGCGTGCGCTTGACAGGATCTGCAAAGAAAAATGGAAGAAACTGTCCAAAACCAGGTGTGTAATGTTGGTTCGGACTACTGAATATAACGTTTTCACAAACATGTTTATGTTTTGTCATTTTGGGTTATTATGTGAATGGTGATGATAATGGTTTTTAACCAATGATATTTTCGGTCTGTAACACAAAGTATGTGGAGAAAGTAAACAGGTCTGAATATATTCTGAAGGCACAGTAAGCTACTTTACCAAATTATAGAACATAGGTTTGAACCAAATGAGTAGCAGTTTGATTGCTTCTATATTTGGGGGTGAATTACCACTTTAATTGTATTAACCACAGAATATTTTAATACTTTGCTTTGTCACTTTTAATGGGCCACAAAGGCAGTAATTACTTTAACAACAGGATTTTTTTTGGAATGTATCAATTTCCGCAGCAGTGTGACTTATTTGGATTAAATATATATTCTAACAAATCTCATTAATTGTGTGTATTTATAGGGGCCCATTCACACACCTTAAGCGATGATTAAAAGTTGACAGAATGCCATATAACTTTTATTTAAATTGATACAGATCTGACCTAGTGGTTTTTCCCTTTTGTGTAGGTGCTATTTACAGTGGGGCAAAAAAGTATTTAGTCAGCCACCAATTGTGCAAGTTCTCCAACTGAAAAAGATGAGAGAGGCTTGTAATTTTCATAATATGTACACTTCAACTATGACAGACAGAATGAGGGAAAAAAATCCAGAAAATCACATTGTAGGATTTTTTAAGAATTTAATTGCAAATTATGGTGGAAAATAAGTATTTGGTCAATAACAAAAGTTTATCTCAATACTTTGTTGTATACCCTTTGTTGGCAATGACAGAGGGCAAACGTTTTCTGTAAGTCTTCACAAGGTTGTCACACACTGTTGCTGGTATTTTGGCCCATTCCTCCATGCAGATCTCCTCTAGAGCAGTGATGTTTTGGGGCGGTTGCTGGGCAATACGGACTTTCAACTTCCTCCAAAGATTTTCTTTGGGGTAGAGATCTGGAGACTGGCTAGGCCACTCCAGGACCCTGAAATGCTTCTTACGAAGCAACTCCTTCGTTGCCCGGGCGGTGTGTTTGTTATCATTGTCATGCTGACCCAGCCACGTTTCATCTTCAATGCCCTAGCTGATAGAAGGAGGTTTTCACTCAAAATCTCACAATACATGGCCCCATTCATTCTGTCCTATACTTGGATCAGTCGTCCTGGTCCCTTTGTAGAAAAACATCCCCAAAGCATGATGTTTCCACCCCCATGCTTCACAGTAGGTATGGTGTTCTTTGGAACTCAGCATTCTTTGTCCTCCAAACTCGACAAGTTGAGTTTATACCAAAAAGATATATTTTGGTTTCATCTGACCATATGACATTCTCCCAATCTTCTTCTGGATCATCCAAATGCTCTCTAGCGAACTTCAGACGAATATGGACATGTACTGGCTTCAGCAGAGGGACACATCTGGCACTGCAGGATTTGAGTCCCTGGCGGCGTAGTGTTTTTTCATTTTGTATGTCATAGTTGAAGTGTACTTGTGATGAAAATTACAGGCCTCTCTCATCTCTTTCAGTGGGAGAACTTGCACAATTGGTGGCTGACTAAATACTTTTTTGCCCCACTATATGTGGACTGGTTGTCCATTCTACCAAAAGTCTATTTGGCCAATACTTGGATGCATTCACGATCATAATAACGTTGTTGCATTATTTCACTTGAAAACAGAAAAACAGAAAACAACGCTAGTCTGTAAAGTGTTCAGTATTCAATCAGGGCACAAACAAAGAAGGAAAAAATTATAGTTTTTTACACTCGCTAACATACTAATACTAGTTCTATAAACAATATACACAAAACATTTTGCAAAGAACACCACTTCAAACAATTCACATGTTTTCACAAACATTTTAGTTTTATTCAACCTTTATTTGCTGAACCCTAAACACCACTGTTCATGAAAAGCACAAGTAGTCAACAAGCAATAACACTCTCTTGTACTGTATTGGAGTTCAACCATAATTTAAAAGTGAAGAACCATCTAACGATCCTATGATAACCTCACAATTTTTGAGTGTACCAATGAAAGTAGTGAGTAAATCCCAAACTCTCTTATGATTTGTTGTTATGTATAGCTGAATATGAACATTTCTTTTTTTTGAAGACAGTGATTGAATAGCACTAGTCTAAAGTGTTGATCAGAGACCCAGCTGTGTGGCCGTTTGTGTGTGTGTATATCGCCAGTTGTTGAGTGGTTGGCAGATGCAGCAACCAGAAATAGAGGATTAAAACTAAATATAGAGATTGAGGGAGACTGAGGGAGGGATGCAGAGAAAGGGGAAAAGTGTGTTCCGAAAAACAAATGCAGACGGGAAGGAAATAGACAAGCTCAGACGGTGTAAAACCAACTAGATGTAGGACAGATTACAAATAAATGATTAAATAACAAACTGACAGGATGTGAAAAGGGACAAAAAACAGAGTGATAAATAAGACGAGATAGAAAAAATAGGGAGGGAGCCACACAAGGAGACAGATGGACAGGCTTCAAATAATTGCCTTACTGCTGAGTAAGAATATACATAAAGTACACAGTGCATTTTGAAAGTATTTAGACCGCTTTACCTTCTCCTCATTTTGTTGTTAAATGCTTAGGTTTATCAGGTTTTATCACGCATTCTTTAATATACTATCTGCACTTCGCTCTGTTACCCCTTCCCTCAATTTCCCAGTCCCTGCAGCTGAGAAGCATCCCCATAGCCTGATGCACCCACCCCAAAGCTTTACCATAAAGATTTTATTAGCCAGGTAATAAGCGGCATCATGTTTTTGATGGAAGGCAAGCTCGCAATGATGGAGCTCACTGTTCCAACGGGAACGTTCAATGCTTTAGCAATTATGTAATATTCTTCCCCAGAGCAATACCTTAACAAAATTCTGAATTTGTATAGGCAAAACAATATACTGTATATTATAGAAAAAAAATATGTGAAGAAACTTAGCCTATTAATTTGAATGTTCTTTTATTATATATTTAACGTAAAAAAACAATCTGCAGATGTTTTCCCTTCCAAAGAAAAATTATCTGTAACGCCAGCATACTGTATTGCAAAGATGTCCAGAGCCGGAAATAAAATGTTGATAAATCATCTTAAACTGACTTTCATTTATGTATTCACAAGAGGGAATATATTTGCTTATCATGGGTCACGCAGAGGATATAGGCAGCTTTTAGCAGAGGGTTTGCCTTTAATTTCTAAGGCGCTTTGGTCCCCATAAATGGAGAAAGATGATGGATTATATTCTGAAAAGGAGGACATCTGTGTGAGAGTCACTTATGATCAACTATCCCTATTTTTCTAGAAACTGAAGACACATTCTGATTTGATGAGTTGTGAATGTGACAAGCCCTCATTCTCATTAAGATAGTGACTTAATGAGATTAATGTAAAATATTGATTTGGAAAATGTTCGGATGTAATTAATCATACCTAGCTGTAGTTGGTGGTTGGTGACAGTGGGTTTGTCTGTGATAAGTGTCTTCCACTTTTTAACACATTGGACAAAGCTGATCCAGAGAGGATTGGCAGGAACCAAAATTAATGCACACAAAACCCCTTGAGGAATTGAGCTTAACGCTTTTCTAATTAAGATACACATTGACATTTCCCCGCTCCAAGCTTCCAGGACTATACACCCTTTACAGCACCATTTCCTTTAAGAACCTATTCCTACAGATAAAGCCCTGACATTTTATTGGTGAGGAAACATAAGCCTGCAATTCAATCTCAGGATATTGTCGAATACACACAAGGCTTTTGCTTACTCTTTGTACACATAAAAATCCTTAAAACAACTAAGGCTGGAATGCCATAAAGCCTGTCATAGCAATGCATATTATTGTGTTTCTGAGAACTGGAACCACCTGTGAGAGGAACGTTCTAGTAAGAAGAGACAGTACTCTTACAGTAAATTGACATTTAAATTATTTAGCAGGATTCCCTTATCCAGAGCAAATTACAGTGACTATATATATAAAAATAACTTGAGGAATTTGAGCCTTTAGTTTCAGTTAAAGGCTCTGGCTATGTCAACAGTTAAAAGTTATCCTGGTTTTACCCATTAATCCAGTAGTCAAATTAACTCAGAGTGGACATGGGTACTTTATACAAACATACCACTACTACCAGGGCAACCTCCCTCACAGGTATTTCTATCCACTTTTAAGAATGATAAATCTGTGGTAACTGCCTGAATATTGCAAATAAAGACTGATTGCTATGAAGGGTTTGAATGAATTCCAGGTTAACTAATGCGACTCACAATAAAAGCCTATTGACATTGTTGAACGTTTGGGTAAAACGTTGAACAGTCACTTTTTTGTGGAACAGTGTAGTATATTCTAGAAACATATGAAAGCACAAATATAGTGTCAAAAATCATAATAGGCTACTAAAACCATCAAGGCACCAATGTGATCACATTGTTCAAAGATTATCTATGAATAATAGAAATGAATGAATAAGAAATACAGTGTAAGGTAAACTGTAACCTAGTTACAACAACAAATCTGTCTGAATCAATTAACATCTTAAAAGAAACTCATAAAAGTATTTACACCTAGAGAAAGGCTATTTTATATAATAATAATAATATAATAGCCTTCACAATCAATTATGCAGTCAATCTACAGTCACTCCTATCATTAGGCTGTACAGTGAATCCTAATAAAATAGTTTTAATATCACAGTTGTAGTGGGGTGCAGAACCATACGCAGACATTTTGAAAGTAAAAGGTGAATTTAATCCAATAAACACTAAACAACACTACATGAACAGTAAACGTAAAGTAAAGGTGCTGTAACGAGCAGCAAACAGAACTAAACTAAATACAAAGAACGTGCAGCGTATCCACATGGGAATTTAATTAAACAAAGGACAAACCATGAACGTCGTGATACACAAACAATCAACCAGGCTGTAGCCTAACCTAAGTAGGCTCCCCAATCAGAGTCAACTGAACACAGCTGCTCTGACTGGGGAGCCCACAGCGGCATAGAGAGGGCTAGAGGCCTCTCTAACTGACACTCCCTGACTGCGATCCCCAAAGCATAGAGGAGGCTAGGGGCTCCCAGCCAGGACATGACATTTAAGAAAAATTAACAATTGTAGTATTTTATTACGTCTCAGTGGTTTAAACCCCCTACAGTCTATGTGTCATTTGGGACCCCAAAATCCGCCTGGCAGAACCTTGACCTTTTGACCTCTCAGGATGTCATCGTTTGTTTTAGAATGATGTCCTTCACATTTTGGACTCTGAAAACCCATAACTTGAAGAAGGATGAATAGTTAACATTGTTTGAGGAGTTTATAAGTAACAATGTGTGAAGAGAATAAAAAAAACGTATGTTGATATGAAGTTGCTTTTATTGAGAAGCTCAAAGTATTCTCCAATAGGTAAGGCTGATTATGTCACATATAGACATCCCCAGGGGTTCAGAATCACAAACAAAAATGTATTGTTTGAAAATGTAACATAATATACAAGTAATCTGCATTATTGCTTCCGAAAATTGTACAATATCAACCAAAATTGACAATTTTAGATCCCTATATCAGTGTGATGGATCTTTTAATCCAAAAATCTAAAATGAGATAAAATTATTATCATATCAGATTACCCCTGAAAGAAATTATAGTTTTTTCTATGCAATCATTAAAAACAGTGTTTTTGTGGTCGAGATTTGGATGGTTTATGCTTTACAGAAATACACGACATGCCATTCTTTGCAGCTAACTGTACCCTACATCAAGAAAAAAAACGTAGGCTTCAATATTTTATAATTCCAGAGATATAAACAGAAATGTAACAGGTGCGCTTTTCAACGCAAAATTGCCTCCAAGAAATTTCAGTCAAGATATGGAAGGCTTCTACTTTGCAGAAATACATAAACGACATGTCATTCGTTGCATCAGACTCTCTCCTACAACATGTAAAGAACCGTAGGCTTTAACATTTCTGGAGATATTAATCGAAATGTAACAGTTTTTTTTTTTGTGGTCGAGATTTGTTAGGCTTCTCCTTTACAAAAATACACATACGACACGTCATTCTTTTCGGAAAACTGTCCTCTACAACGCGAAAACCGTAGGCTTATATTTTTAAGCAATCTGGAGATATGACTAGAAATGTAGTCGCAATGATTTTGACGCAGATTTGCGTCAACCGACTTTAATAACCTGGTTGCATAATGGTAGGCATCCTACAGACATTGAGTCAAGCCATTAGACAAAAAAATATTACAAATGATTGTCAGCACAACACGTCTCAGTTTGTATACTATCCTTTGATCACAAAGCAAACACATCTATTACATACTGTCTCTTATTAGGTATAGTTATTCATTTATTTTGAAACCATTTTCCACATCAGCATTCTGCTCCAAATTAACCATTCAGATATCTGTACATTCTTAGAAAAAAATTATGAAAGGGTTTTCGTCAGTATAAAATCTTTTCCATAAAGGATTCCAACTGCAACCAAAAAGCGTTCTACTTGAAACCAAAAGTGGAACCATGAAGGGTTCTGCTATGGTGACAACCGAATAACCCTTTTGGGTGCAGCCTGGAACAAAAAGCCTCAGCAATGTAGTTTGTCTGGATACCCATATTCTTTGCTTGGGTCAAACACTAAACCCATGGATGGTTAGTTTGTCTCCGTAAGTAGGCTGGATCTAAACCCTGAGTCCCCTGATCGGAAAAACACATCTGATTGGTTTCAGTAACCAATGGATTCCATTTGAGCTGTCAGACAAGCAAGGCCAAGTGTAACAGGGGGGAAAATATGGGTGGAGTCGGATTCGTCTGATCAAAGACCGAAGGCCTGTCTTAAATTTACAGCATTTTAGGGTCATTCACCAACTCTTTTGGTGATAAACATTCTAAGAAGATGTATCTCTTTGTTACAGTAAATCATTAATCTTAAAATGTTCTCTTATTTCTGCAGAAGCAATATGGTTGCACTTAAATTAATTAGGAATATCAAATGTTTTGTTCATTTTAAGAAGCAGTCCATGGAGAATGTCATTACCACCACGTCACAAAACATTTATTTTTATTTAAAATATAATCACAAACTCCAGTTTTAAATGCATCGTAGCACACTATTTAAATGTATTTAACACACATTAATTTATTGAAATTTAAATTTTTAAACCTTAATATAGCTTTTTTGTGGTGGAATCGAAATGTTTTCAGTTTTTCCTTCAGAGAGTGAACTAGCAATAAGAATCCCAGTTTTTGAACTAGCCATATCAAGTCACAAAATATACTATATAATACACATTTATTTAGCATATGGCATGTTTGGAAATGAGGCACAATAAACATACTCACTATGTTCGGGATATTTAACTTTAAACTGTCTTTATTTCAGGATCCTGCACCAAAATGTACCTCCAATGTCACTGTGTGCTCAACTTTTCCTAGCTGTTTCTATGGGCACCAAGCTATCAAACTTTATTGTGCAGTTAATTTGTAAATGTGGTGGAAATGACAACAGGTGGACTAGGGTATTTTGTAAAAAAACTATAGATAATTTCCAAAAAGCTTAAAGACACAACTTGTTATGATTTATTAAAGCGTTACATATGATTACTTATGTAATAATATTATTATAAACTGACATAGTTGAAAGTCAAAAGTTTCAATCCAAAACAGTGGAATAAAGTCACTAAAATAACATCTAATGATCTAATGAAAACATATGAATTGTCTTAGTGCCATGTATACATATGAAGAATGAAAATATTGAAATATTGATATTTATTGAATAATTTTGAAACTATTCTCCCAAGGACATGAAAGATTAGAGTATGACCCATAAACAAGAGAGCAATAGGCCTGTTAAAATAGCCACCTCTTCACATTGTTCTAATTCTTCCTGTTTTTTAGACCAGTTGCCAAATAAACAACAGGCCTACATACAGCTGGAACCAGCCTTCCATCCAAACATTCCCAATCTGAAGCATGCTGGCAAGCGTCTTCATTGATGTCATACACTTTAAAGTCGGCATCTGTTTCATTGTCTGGACCAGACGGTGCATGTTGTCTGGGGAATTCACAAGCATGCACCCAGTGGGCTAGGCTGCAGATGGTAGATATCACTGTAAATGACTCAGAAAACCATACGTGTCCAAATCACTCAAAGGTCATCTCCATTTCTTAATTGAATGTCTCCCTAATAATAAAATTATATAAAAATACCAAATTTTATAAAGGATAAATTCAGCAGGTCTCATTGAATTGAATGACTGTACTTGGTTGGCCAGTTAGATTTTTTTTTCTCTTCTCAGAATCAAACTATATTCGTGATAATTATTATACTAATTGTTCTGTCAGCATGTAAGCCTCAGGATAATGTCCAGAATTCCCTATAACATTAAAGGTGAAATACGCCATCCAAGTTAAAGGGATAGTTAACTTAAAAATATAATGTTCCTTTAATATTGCCATGCTATGAGGTCTAAATAACACATAAAATAAAAAGAATGAATGGAATTTCAGCTGGTTCAAGTGGATTGGAATGATTTACAAGTTCAACTCGGATCTAAGACTACATCTGCAATACAAACCCAGAAAAAATAAGTTAAAGGTATTCAGTAGAAGTCTAACAGAGACTAATCTTTAGTGGGCAGATTCTGCATATGACCAATTTACAATAGATTTACTTCTGTGTCTTTTAGATTAAAAGGTGACCCGCAAAGATAAAATAACAAGAGTTTGCCTTAAGCCAACTTGGTAACTATCTTTCAATTAAACCCACAAATGTCAGTAAAATATATCAGGTTTTAATATCTATAATTGCAACAAGACTCCAGTATATGCTCTGCAACTCCTTTACCTCCAGCTAAACACTCCTTAATAGGAGTGAGAAGAAGTTGAGACATTGAGAGAAAGAGGGAGAGAGTAAGCGGAAAGCAGGATATTCCAAATTCCTTTCTCTTGTTTCAAATGTTTGGGTTGTCTTGTGAAACAGTATTTTCTTCTTATCCATCTTTAGCATTATGTTAAAAACTTGATTAATCAAAACATGAATCAAGCCTTTAATTCAGGGGTCAGCAAACTGGAGGGAACATAAAAAATAAATAACTAAGTAACTGCACAATAAATAATTGCACCTTTCATGCGTGATAGCAGCACTTTCTTATCTTCACCACTTTCGATAGCAGTCAGATCAAATTACCAAAGGATCTGACATTCAAGGTCCTAGACAGTGGACTAGACACAATAGCTGGTGAAATTCCAGTGACAATCGAGTCTGGTGAACAAGTTGTAATACTTTTAAAAGTAATGCTACAAAAGTGATAAATTAAGTTTTATTGAAATACTTACCAACTGAAAATGATTGTCCAAACACACCATGATTCATTAATTAAATTATACTACGGCCCATTCTAAACCTAATTCTGAACCAAACAGACACCAACAGACAGCCAAACACCCTGGGACAAGGTCGAGTACAACCCACAGAGTTTCCTCTCATCACACAAGCCTGAAGGGACAGCATGTGCAACACAACTAAGCCAGTGACTCAGCCCCCTGTAATAGCGTTTGAGAAAGGATATCCTAGTGGGGAAAGGGGAGCCCGTCTGCAGAAACCTAGGGCCTTGTCGTTCAACTTTAAGCCCATGGGGCAGACTACTCTCAATCATTAATAAGTCTTCAGTGAAGAAATGTTGAGACTTAGTCTTGGACTCATACTTGACAAATCGTTCCACAAAAGTAAAGCTTCCTCAATCAGTTTATTTAGAAATTCTAGGAACAATAACGAGTCTTCAATAAAAAAAATAAAAATTGTGACAGCATAACCGCCAAGTTTCAGCATGTTTCTTGGATGCAAAACGATTGTTTAATGATAAAAGATGTTCTGTCATCCTCTTTCATATGCTTAAAACACAGGTTTGGAATTAAATCGGTTCATTGCAATATACAGCTGTGTGTTAACTTCATAGTAATGACAATTGACGTTTTCTTTCAGGATGACGTCACCAATGTGGACAATTATCTCTTGAAAATAATGCAGTGATAATTGGTGTCAAAGGCAGCTCTAACTGACCAGGATACTAGGAGTGTGAAGTGTGTAAAGAGTGCTTGGACAAGATGATTATCTTTACAGAGATGAGGAATTTGCAGAAAACTATTATGATTAGAATTATCCGTGATCTAAGAAAGTTACTAAAAACCAAGCATTCTTAGGTCAGTCATTTGGTGCACAAATCTGAGCGTGCATTTGGCTGACTCAGCTATCAGTCATGTGAGGTGTTTGTTGAGACGGCTTCTATGATTAGATTCTAATATGCTGTGATTTCTTCTGTTCTACCAGGGAAATGCTTACAAATGCACGTATCTTCTCCAAAAAAACACTTGTCTCAGGGAAAAAGTCTCTAAATTTTTTTCTCATTGCTGTGTTAATCAGAATTCTGAGATGGCCAGCCATTAAGAAAGATATTATTGCCAATTAGCTAGCTATATTAGTAATAATAAACATTCTTGATTTACAAAGCTTTGCATTCTTTTTTCACAGGTACACATGGGAATGAAGCCCCTCCCCCTCCTCTCAACTCCCCTAACAAGAACATTCAGGCAGCTCCGAAGTCTTCTCAACGTTCCAGCGTTTCTCTCCGGTTAAAACATGGGACAATAACCCTAAATTAATCAGCTATATCTATGCCCTGCAAGTTTTTTTTGGTCCTCATAAAATTTCTAACGGTCTGTAATTGATCTATAAGTAAGCTAAGCCAATGCTTAAAGTCTATTTTTAGTAATTCCACCATTTCAGAACCAAAGATCGTTCTAAGATAAAAAGAAAAATTCGAGTGTATGCGTATTGTACACAGGTCAAAAAGATATCTTATTTTAAAATTGTATACCAAATAGCTTAATTTTAAGTGTATTAAAATGAACTACAAAATATAGCAGCCACACCATGTACCAAAATAAACTACTATATATTTTTTTTTGAAAATAGTAAAGATTTGGCAAGGTAGCATGAAATCACTTTGCAAACCTTCCATCTATCAGCCTATTTGATCTTTTCCTTCACCAGTGCACTCACTCAGTTGTTTAAGTAGACAATGTTGAATAGCAACAAATTTCTCTGCCTAACGAGTCATGCAATAAATCAGACTTATGCAACCAGTTAACAGATCAAATGTTCACATATCCCTAGTTTCAAAGTAACCAACAGTTTAATGTTTAACCAACAGTTTGGTAATGACTCATAATTTATTTCATAACTAGTTTCTAAGTAATTAATAATTTAATTGTTAATCATAAATATAATAATTTAACAAGTTACATATCATGGCATTATAATGTAATGTATACGCTTTATTATATTTGTTTTGTGCACAACAGACAAATACTTAACACAGCCTGAAAGTAGCAATTAACTAACGTTAACTGTGAGGGCTGCTACTCGGGTCAAATAGTTATCTAGAACATTATGTAAATTGGTAAATGATTTAGCCTAGGCTAATAATACGAACTACAGCACTTAACATGAACTGTTAAAAATTGCAGCAATTTATGGTAAAATCCAGGCAACCTACACGTTTCTCACCTTGACCTTCTTCTTAGGGTATTGATCAATATTCTCTTCTGATCTCTTTAGTCTGGGAAAAATACTGAGTAGGCACCAATCAGAGGCAGCATTTTTATGTCATCATGCAGCCTTCTCCCAAGTATTTTACACTATTTTTAAACTACAAAACAAATTGAGTATTTTTATTCAAAATATGAAGCCATTTTCATCAGCCCTATCAAATACTAATTACAAAATCCTATTTGGTATTTTAAATACATATTTTGTTTTTGTAGCCTCGTTTAATTTACGTAATGTTATATTTTATTATTGACTGTATCTTGGTCACTGCCTGTAGGTTTTTCACCCCAGTCAGTGTATAAACACATGTCATACAGAAATTAGCTGTTATACTGTACAAACTAGGTTTTCACCAGGATTAATGTAATGTGAAGTCAAACAGCAGTTACATCTTACGCCATACTCTACCTCTGAACTGAACAGATGCGCTGTCCAAAGTTGCTGCCTTGATGAGCTAAAGCCAGCCAAAAAAAACTATCAGTTGTCCAAATGGTCCTAAAGCCTGGCAGGTTTTATAGCCAAACTAAATTCAATTTGCAACGGTTTTAGTAACCTATTTTAAATTGCTGGTTCTGAGCTGGATTCCAGTTTAAAGTTTAAATTTACCACTGCCTTAGTTGAATTTAGGGATTTCTGGAGTGCTTGAAACAAAAATTTGGGAAACGATGCTGTAAAGCATGAACAAGTATAATACAGTAAACTCATCAGGTTTGAGCCCAGAATGTTGATTGGCTGAGAGAAAACAAGGCAGATTTGATTTAAGGAGGAAGTCACCTTGGGGCCAATCTGCCATGACTACTGGTTGTAGCCATGCACTCTGTGCTGGTCTAAAAATAGCCCATGGACATATACCATACCCATGTGTGCCTTTTTGCTTTATGTATAATCTGCTGCCCTTTTGTCTCTTTGACGTGGACAGTGCCGTATCTGAACGATGTCCCTTTTAAAAACATATCTCTGGTTTGTTTACAAAGATTAGAAGAAAACTGACAGGGACACAAAGAGTGAGGAAGGTAGAGGCGGCTGGGCCGGAGACATGGAGAGAGAATGATGTGCAGAGACACGCATAGCTTGCAGGTGTTTCGTGTAGAGCAGAACAAGCAAATGGGGGATGGGGAGGGAGAAAAAGACAGACAGACATTGCAACTGGTCGGTTTCCCCCACGCTGTCATTATGTTTTACGGGTTCTGCGTCCGTTCTCTCAAGTCCAGAGATAGGTATATTCCTGTAAACACTGTCCACGTGATATCGGTGATCGTGTCGAAGCTGATAAGGTTAGAAAGGATGAGCGGGTTGCGTGTCAGAATGAAGGAGGAAAATAGTTTAAATGACTCCGAGAGTGAGAGAACGGAGAGGCTAGATTTTAACAGGAAAAGACAAGGGCCAAACAAGAAAAGTAAACAAACACTGAAGTAAAGGCCAAGGGTAGGCGGGGCTAAGACAGAAGAACATCGAGGAGAAAAAAAGGAAAATAGAAGAATGAAAGGTCATGCTAGAGACTTTGAAATAAAGTTCCTGGCTAAACAAGTTGCAAATAAACAATGGAACAATTTAAGATGTACACAAACAAAGACCTTTGCTAAAAGTACCATTTTTATTTTCATCATTTTAATCGTCATCATTCTTTGTTCAATTTACATTTTTTTCTAAATCCATTATTGTCAAAGGTAAACACAATGTTTGTTGTCTCCAACATTAGTAAATGCTTTTTTGTACCCCCCCACCCCTAGCCCCTAACATAAACTAACATTACTGAAGCACACATACGGTCTCTCTCTGGTACTCTCATATTAGCTTGCATATTCAGATCCTACAAACGAGTCCCTCAACGAATACGAAAAGTCTAAAATGCACACATACTCAAAAGCGTGGACAAACAGACTTCTAATTTACACACAGAACGTACACAGAAAGTGCACGCATATCCCTTTACTCGCTCACACACTCTAACACACACGCTCACGCACACACACACACTCTTCATTCAGTGCCTACTAGCATGTATATAAAGTTACACTACAATGCACTGTCATTTCTGATGTCAAGAAATTGCAGCGCTTAAGGAGTGAGGTCTTCAATTCGGTATCATCTCTCCTCTTTGTTTTCCCGGGCTGCTGCCACATCTTCTGGTTAAATGTGTTTCTTTTGTGGTACGTAATCTGGACTACAGTATCTGCAACATCTAAAGATAGTTACTACTCTCTTCAAAAGCCTTGACGCATATTCCCCAGTGTTAGTCAGATGAGATCACTGCACAAATCCATTTAATGTACCTAACAGAAGCAATTGCTTCAGCAAAAACATAACAAAAAATGTTTGGCACAATACCTCAGTAAAAAAAATATTGAAATGTACATATATAAACAAGCAAATCAATAAATAATGTAAACCAAAGTGTCAGTATAACCCATACAGCATTGTCATTGATAATGCATTTCTAATATTATTTTCCTTTATTATAGTATAAAACAGTAAAACAGTAGACTGCTGTCAGTCTGCACATTCACGCATGTTTTACAAAATGGCGACAAAAGTAACGTGTGACACTAATCAGTCTCCTCAGGCACCTTCCTCACTGTGGCCACTGTATCAGATCATCACCACGGTGACTGCGATTGCAATAATGACCAGCCCTAATTAAGGAACCTTCGAAAGTGACAGGAACTGGAACGGGAAAAAAAGGGATCAGGCCTCGATTTGTGGGGAATTTGTTCATATGTCAACTTATGTGTAAACTTAATATTGTAATGTGTAATAGTAAAAACCACTCCAATGGCAATGGGTGAAAGTTTGCCATTTCACACCCAGAAAAAAATTGCATGGCTAGAAATCCAGGAGGTGTTCTTCTGGGTCTGCCTTCAAAGCAAAGGTCCAGTCTGTATTTTCCAGTTATTAGGGGTTGAAGGCAAATATGAAAAACCAGATATAGGACCAGTGCTTGGAGGGCACTGTCTATATGTCAGTGACGTTTAGGCTTTGGACACCACAAAGACACAATAGGATAATATCCAGGGCTGAGCGATAACCGCATATAAAAGCCACACAGGGATCCTATCAGCAGATTCCTAGGATCCGGTCAACACCACCAACGGCTGTGCCTTCGGTGTGGGACCAATTATATCCACGACGGTTGAACAGGGCCAGAGAACATGGGGGGGGCGAAGTGGAAAGAAATGGAGGCTAGTGTTCGCCACAGTCAAGCACATCTTCGGAACTGCCCAGCTGGAACCCATCCAACAAAGCACATTGGAAGCCTACGGCCCACAATCCCTTGGTCAGACTCGGCGGACTCTGTGCCTAGTCTAATTATGTCCATCATACTACGCAGGCTTCAAAGTCTGGCCATAACTGGAACAGCTGAAGACAACGGTGTTAGTTTCTTAGCAGATGGACAGGCAGCAATATTCCGTAAGCAATCCCAATGCCCATGTTCTACTTTAACTGTGCGTGTGGGTAGCCAGAGGCACCAGGTCAGCATTCGGTCTTCAACCATAATGCCATTTAGGCTCTTTTTCGTCACGCTGACACGCCAAAGTCATGAAATGCAGTGCCACGTAACGCACGAAAGAGTATGCCCAAAGACGCATGAACCAAAGACACAACGTCCAATAAACTGTGCGCGTCAATGGTGATTGCGAGTGTGTCGAGTTATCGTCGAAGAAGGCCTTTGCTTAAGCGAGTCCCAACAAAAGTCTGTTTTATTTTGTGTGTTTGTTTTCGTTTCGTATTCACTTGAAATCTGGAATTTGTATTTATTTCGAATTGTATGTCCCTTCTGTCGCTCCCTTGCACATTCTAATTAAATTGGTGGATACGGAGCCCGTCAGCCCAGGAGGTCCAGGTATCCTTGGGATGTCACACGGTGAGACAGTCGCTAGGAGACCAGGAGGGCGGAGATGAGCAAGGTTGCCACGGTGAGCAGAAGGCGATCGCGTGACGGGCTGCTTCCGCTCACGCTCTTCTCCAGTTTGGGAATTTCTGGGTTAAATTTATCTGGGGAGAGCGTGACAGAGGTTTAGATAGCAAGAGAAATGAAAAGGGAGAGAAAGGAAAAAAGAAAAGAGAAAGAAAACCACAGTAAATCACAAAATAACACAACAATCTATACTAAATGTGGTGCAATGTATAAGAATGAAGCACATATGCAGCAAAACCTATATTTTACGAGAGCCACCAATTGTCTCTCAACAAAATAATGATGCTCTATTCTCTCTTGGAAAGAGAGAACAAAAAACACTTTGTTGTTGTTCATTGTTTAAATGTACACACGTCTTTTAATTGTAACCACTCGTCTTCATCCTACAGGATGTGCAATTAGATTAAAATACTGTTGAACAGACCTATTAATTATACTGAGTCCTCTATTAGCCGGAGGGCGAGAGAAAGTGAACTGAGCAAGTGAACTGAAAAAATGGAAAACCTCTTAAAATAAGCCAGGCATGTGTGAGCAGAATCCCCTGTCTTCCTTTGGGCCACCATGAGGAAAGAGAGCGCACTTGAGAGACTCACAAGGGGCGACACTTATTCGGTTGAAGTGACAAGTATTCGGGTATAGACACCGGCGAATGTCGCTCTGCGTCCGTGTCACTCTGGATTGCCCGGAATGTTGCTTTGTCAACTTTGAGAGAGGGAACAACACGCGAGTTGTTCTGTCTTTTTTTATGTCAATGCACCTTCCCACGTCAAAACATTTGTTAGAGACATTAGGTAAACACGTCTGCCGGTTTAGTCAACGACGCATAACGCTGAAACCACAAGGGCGATGTCTGAAAAAAGGATCTAGGTTAGATTCTCGACTGCACTGATAGCTAACAAATGTCTCAGACGCCCCACTCCCCATAAGAGGAGGCAACAGGCCGGTATCACCTGAAGATTATTGGAAGCATCTCATTGAGCTCTAGTGACTCCCTCAGATGGCTCCATGCCAATGTTCCCAAATTTCATTGACTGTTAACCACTCAATCACACGCGGACTCCACACTGAAACAGCCTGAACGCAATTTCTTTAATGCAACCCTGTATCTGTAAATCAACCAGCCCGCACACTGTCAGTAAAAACAGCCCAATTAAGACGGAAAAGTCCCAGTTTGGCAACACTGCTCCGTGCCTGCAGAGCTAACTGACGTCATGGGTGAGTGAGGGAGCCCTCACACCCTTTGACCCACATGACATGGTTGGAAGAGCATTGTTGAATAAAAGCAGAATGGCTTGTCATGGGTGCTTGTGAGGAAAGCATTGCCGAAACTTCAAATGTCACAAATTATTTGGGCCAGAGTAAGGGAGATTCAGACTGATCCAGCTGAGAGTCAGATCACCCATAGAGATCCGGATTGGGGTCAATTGTGTTGGAATTAAATTAAATTAAGAACATTTTAATAAATAAAAAATGTTCCTGATTGAAAAGCTTGGAAAATTATTGGAATTTTACTTTAAGTGCACTTCCAGGAGTTACTGGAAATGTTATTGACAACAACTGAAAAGAGAGGCAACTTGATGGATACAACCTGTTTTAGCATTTCTACTGAGGGCTTCCAACATTTTAAATTGGTCTGTTGGGTGGGGAATAAGTCTAGTGGCCACAATAAATGAACACAAAAGATACTTCACACGTTTATCAAACAACAAAGCAAAACATTGCCAAATTTAAAATACAGATTGACTAGAGCCCATGCTGTCAATAAGGCTACAAACACACAGTGGCCAATTTGAAACCTCACTGTTCCTCTATGAGATTACCAAACAAGGTAGTCATTTTCATGTTATCTCAGACAGGGATCATGATTACGGTTATACCACAAAAACAGGAAGGGATGGTTACTTTTAACTAGAATGAAGTCAGAATGTTGTGGAATAGTGTTCCTGATTGTGTAAGCTAAACTCTGAATCAGGCCTTGTGATTTGGAAAATACATACTGGCAAACTCTTTAATCCAATTCCCAAGCAAGCTCAAACTGGAACTTGGAGGGACATTGATTGTGTTCAAAATCTCAAATTTATGATGGGTCATTTGTGACTGTCTGATCTACAAAACAAAATGTGTGAATAGCAATAATAAAAGGGGTTTTGTAGAACTGAAAATGTCCTTTGACATAGATACAGGTGAAATAGGGACCTAGCCATTAGTAAACAAAAATATTCTAGAGGAGGAAGTGAAAGAAAAAGGAAGGAAGGGAGAAGTTCATCAGAGGACGAAGCAAGGTCCAGAAAGTGAGCGAGTGGGCGGTTAATGGGTCCGGTGTGACCATTGCAGTTACGCAACTTACGCCAGAGTTTATGGGCCGTGATAACTGCTCCTCTGTTATCGTTCAGTTGATGCCACTAAAGCATGCATGTACAAAATAATGCATTAGAGGGCCGCAAGGCATCCTTGGTTGTTTGGACTTTTCCGTTTCCGTAAGCTGGGTCGTACATTACTGTGCTCAGAGGAGCCCTCCGGTACCATGACTCTCACTCTGCTTTCTCACTCTCTCAACTTTCTTTTTTCTTTCAAATATTTTTCTGTTGCTAGTATTCTCTGACCTGTTATTTTTCTGACACTATGTTCATCTATCAATCTATCTATCTATCTACACTGTACCTCCCTCTGCCTCTCTTAGAATGGCTTATGTGTTTTATGGCTCTTTGTACCCAGGTCCTAGTCTCCATCTCAGGCAGGTCCCACTCTGTTAGCCCTGTACTGGCTGGCCACAAGCTCCCAGAAGCAGCCAGAGCTAAAGGGCTGCCGGCAACAGAGGATTAGTGTGTGTCTGAGAGGGAACGGTTTACATAACCACTCAATTACACCTCCGACTTGTTTTCCTGGTTGTAGGTAAACATTATGTTAATAAAGTGAGTGCAAAGTTCACATTGCCTATACAATCTTTTTATGATACATTTTGCATTGATTTTGTATTTTGATATAGAGTCCCTTTTTCCAGAGACCTCTGAATATATATTAGGGCTGGGGGAGTTTACGCATTAAGCTTTGTGATAAAGTTGAATCGTTTAACGCGTCAAAATAATTTACCACAATTAACGCACCACCTTTTTTGTGTGAATCACAAACACTACAGCCGCGGTTTGAAACCCTTGTGACAGATCTTGTGAGGTAGTGATGGGAAGTTCAGATCTACTGACTGGAATCTTTGAATCTCGTTCAACAAAATGAAATCATATTTTTTCAAGTCATTTTGTTCTTTCGTTCATTCTACCGGGCTGGTGGGTGTCCGACCTTTAATAGCTAAGGCTGAATACATCCACTATTGCAAACAGTTATCATAATCCGAATGTAGAACTCTTAAAACATATATCAAATCAATGAATTACAGTAGGCTGGCTAGAGAAAAGACAAATACTTTGACTGGGTCTTCTTTAAAGTTGTTCTTAAATTTTGTCATGTTACTGTTGCACAAAATTCACTCATATGAAAGAATGTATTCAAGAGTGGTAAAAGTGTATGCTTAATTCAATAAATGGATTTTGAAGTTCAATTTTAACACATCAGCATGTTAAAAAAAAAGTTAACATATAAGTATAAACACAAAGTTCACTGATGGTTCATATAGCCAGAACTGTTTGTAGTCTGTAAATTCCAAATATGCTTTCATCAGAATTGATCCAACAACATTTCTATAGTGCTGTCCCATTCCTATTTATAGTTTGTTGAGTCCTTGCAGCCTCTTGCACTCAGTCACTTACCAGGTGACATCAATTAAGTCTGTGAGGATTCAGGGTTTAGGGTTTAGGGGGGACATTGGGATTAAAGCTTTGTTGTTCATAATGTTGCTGCATCAAATTGATGGGAAGGACTACTCTGTAGTTTTGTTTACAGTTCACATGATGTCATAATATGTTCTATTTAAAATATACTTCATTGTGTTTATTGCTTTATTTTGGTGATTCTACCACACACAAAATGTTTATTAATCACGATTATTAAAAATTATCTGGGGCAAAAATAAAAAAACTTGCCCCAGATATACATTTTTAGGAATTTATTTCTTATGTCAGGGTTCCACCCTACCTGACTGTTGCTGGCCCGTTGGCGACCTCTGGTGGCCTGTGAGCGATGGCTCCTCCCTGTCACAAATCACACCGTCACCAAGCACCTGGCCACCTGCGCACACCTGTCCCTCATCACACTGATCACTGGCCTTACTTAGTTCCCCGTTTCCCTTGGCTCAGTGTCAGTTCAAACGAAGTACCACGCTAGTCATTCACTGCTAGGTATTTAGTTCTTTTTGACTCCTGCGTTTCCACGCAGCACTCGGCTTTCAAGCCTTAGCCTACTACACCGACATAACTAGTCCCAGCACTGTACCGCTCCGGTATCGTGCACATTCCACTCCTTCAACCCAACAACGTCCGTTAGAGCTTGTGCCCTACGAGCTTCTCTACACGGACACTCATCATCGATTTTTGCCACAGTTGTGCAATTGGATCCAACCATCGTTATCAAGCGCAATCCTTACAGATTGAACTGACCATTATGGATCCAGCCGACCTCACCCCTATCCACCACGCCCTGAACCTCCAGGGCGCTGCCATCCACAGGCATGACGAGCACCTGCAGGCCCTGTCGGAGTCCATGGCGGAATTGGTGGCCACTCTGAGGAGCGAACGACGCCAATTGGAGCGAGCGGACACCTCTGTGGTTCCCAACACAGATGGCGCGGTACACCCACAACCACCGTCGGTACCGCCGTCCTACCGGGAACCCCACGTTGCTCCCCTCGAGCGATTCGCCGGAGAACCGGGTAGAGTCCGGCCTTTACTTCTACAATGTTCCCTTCTTTTTGAGCAGCAGCCACATTCGTATCCCACGGACCGGGCCAGGATTGCCCATGTAGTGGGCGCACTATCTGGGAGAGCGTTGGCTTGGGCTTCAGCCATCTGGCTCAACGACAGCCCGTTGTGTTCGTCCTACACCGCGTTCACTGGGGAGCTCAAAAAGGTATTCGACTTACCCGATGGAGAGAGGAACGCCGGACGCCGACTCCTTGGCTTGCGTCAGGGACACCGCAGCGTCGCGGATTACTCAGTGGACTTCCGTATCCTCGCCGCCGAGAGTGGGTGGAACGATGCGGCTTTACAGGGCGCCTTCTTAAACGGTCTCACCGACCGGCTCAAGGACGAGCTGGCCTCTCGTGAGGAACCAAACTCCCTGGATCAGCTGGTCACCCTGTCTCCCAGTCACTCCCCCGATGACGGTGAGAGGGCTGAGTGGACAACGGATCGCCTCCATCGACCAGCAAACCACCCCTCTTCTCCTGGTGATGGCGGGGAACCACCGGGAGATGTTGTCGTTGTTTCTCATCGACAGTCCGATGTCGCCTCTCATACTGGGCAAGCCTTGGCTACACCTACATAATCCCCACATCAACTGGACGACTGGGGCCATCAACACCTGGGGTGCCTCATGTTTCCAGGACTGCCTCGGTTCAGCGGACACCCCGGAGCCCAGCGATGAGGTCTCCGTTCCCCACACTGACTTATCCACCGTACCCGAGGCATACCACGACCTCGCCGGGGTTTTCAGTAAACATGAAGCCCTGTCACTCCCACCTCACCGGCCATACGACCTCGCAATCGAGCTACGGCCGGGTGCGGCGCTACCAAGTGGAAGGCTATACAATCTCTCCCGACCTGAGACCGAAACGATGGAAAAGTACATCCGTACGTCGTTGTCTTCCGGGATTATCCGACCTTCCTCCTCCCCGGTAGGAGCAGGTTTCTTTTTTGTGGGGAGGAAGGATGGTACGCTGCGCCCGTGCATAGACTACCGTGCCCTCAACGCCATCGCCACGCATAACAAATATCCTCTGCCGCTACTCAGCTCCGCATTCACACCTCTCCAGGGCGCATGCGTGTTCACGAAACTGTACCTACGGAACGCCTATCACTTGGTGCGCGTCCGTGAGGGGGATGAATGGAAAACCGCCTTCAACACTCCCTTGGGGCATTTCGAGTACCTTGTGGTACCGTTTGGCCTTTCCAACGCCCCTGCGGTGTTTCAAGCATTGGTAAATTACGTACTCCGGGATATGATAAACAGATTTGTCGTTGTCTACCTGGACGACATACTGATTTTTTCACGCACCCTCCCGGAGCACATCCTCAACGTCCGCCAAGTGCTGGAACGTCTGCACCGAAACTGACTATACGTGAAACTCGAGAAGAGCGAGTTTCACGTCTCCACGGTACAGTTCCTGGGTCACATTCTCTCCCCTGGGCGCGTGGAGATGGACCCTGCCAAGGTCGCTGGGGTAACTGAGTGGCCGCCGCCCACAGATCGGAACCAACTCCAACGATTTCTCGGGTTTGCCAATTTCTATAGGCGATTCATTCGGAACTACAGTCAGGTCTCCGCACCACTCACCTCCCTGACATCTGTGAACGTTCCTTTCCGATGGACCGCAGGGGCAAAGACTGCCTTCACGGAACTCAAGCGTCGTTTCTCCTCCTCCCCCATCAGTATCCAACCGGATTCGTCTCTGCAATTCATCGTGGAGGTGGACGCTTCGGATACCGGAGTGGGCGCGGTATTGTCCCAACGCTCCGCTGGTGACCACAAGGTGCACCCGTGCGCGTTTTTCTCAAAGAAATTATCCCCTGCAGAGAGAAATTACGATGTCGGTAACAAGGAGCTGCTCGCAGTGAAACTCGCCTTGGAGGAATGGCGTCATTGGTTGGAGGGAGCGGACCTACCGTTCGTGGTATGGACGGACCACAAGAACCTGGAATACCTTCACTCGGCGAAACGTCTGAATTCCAGGCAGGCGCGCTGGGCGCTGTTCTTTGGCCGGTTCGATTTCCAGCTGACGTATCGCCCTGGGTCACGCAACATCAAGCCGGACGCGCTCTCGCGGATCCATGCGCCTGAGGCAACGGAAGATGCACCGGTACCCATTCTTCCTCCCTCGTGTCTTCTGGTGGGACTCACATGGGAGATTGAGAAAACCATACGTCATGTGCAAGCGCTCCAGCCGGACCCTGGCACCGGACCCCCAAATCGACTGTTTGTCCCCGATTCGGTGCGCAAGGAGGTGCTTACGTGGTCACATTCGACCCGTCTGACCTGCCATCCGGGAGTGAATCGAACGCTGTCGTTTCTCCGCCAGCATTTTTGGTGGCCTACCTTATCCCGTGATGCCCGGGAGTTTGTGTCTGCCTGCCCCGAGTGCGCTCGGAGCAAGACGTCCACTCATCCTCCTGCTGGCTTATTACAGCCACTACCGATTCCGTGCCGTCCCTGGTCGCACACCGCCATGGATTTTGTCACCGGTCTTCCCCTCTCCAATGGTATGACCGCCATCCTGACGATTGTGAACCGGTTCTCCAAGATGGCACATTTCGTGGCGCTTCCCAAACTTCCCTCTGCTCGCGAGACGGCTGACCTCCTGGTGACACACGTTCTCCGCCCCCACGGCATTCCTTGTGACATAGTGACGGACCGCGGACCCCAGTTCGCTTCCCAGATGTGGAAGGCTTTCTGCCACGGGCTGGGTGCCACCGTGAGCCTGACGTCTGGTTACCATCCCCAGTCCAACGGTCAGTCTGAACCCACCAATCAGGAGTTGGAGGCTGCCTTACGCACGGTCACGTCTGCGGACCAGACCGACTGGAGCACCCACCTGCCGTGGGTGGAGTACGCGCACAACACCCTGGTGAACGCCTCCTCGGGAATGTCCCCGTTCCACGTCTGTCTCAGATACCCTCCGCCTCTGTTCTCGCCTCAGGAACGTGGCGTTGCTGTCCCGTCGGTCCACGCCCATCTCCGCCGGTGTCGTGAGGTTTGGCAACGTGCCTGGGTTGCGCTGCTGAGCGCCTCCGCCGCTTCCAAACGTTCGGCCGACCGGCACCGTTCCCCTGCACCTACCTATGCGCCTGGGCAGCGTGTGTGGCTGTTGGCACGTGACCTCCCTCTCCGGGTTGCTTCGCGGAAACTGGCTCCGCGCTACGTGGGTCCGTTCCCGGTAGACGCTCTCGTCGGTCCGAGCGCTGTTCGGTTGCGTCTCCCTCCTTCTATGCGGATTCACCCTGTGTTCCATGTGTCCCAATTGAAACCGCTCTCCTCAAGCCCTCTCTGCCCCGCAGCTCCTGCTCCGCCGCCTCCTACAATGATAGACGACCACCCGGCCTACACTGTCCGTCGGCTCCTGGACGTGCGGCGACGAGGCCGGGGTCTCCAATACCTGGTGGACTGGGAGGGTTACGGCCCTGAGGAGCGCAGCTGGCAGCCCCGTTCGCGTATCCTCGACCCCTCGCTCATTCGCGACTTCAACCGTGCCCAGGCCGTGTCGGGCGGCCGCCAGGTGGCGTTCGTTGAGGGGGGGTCCTGTCAGGGTTCCAACATACCTGACTGTTGCTGGCCCGTTGGCGACCTCTGGTGGCCTGTGAGCGATGTGCTCCTCCCTGTCACAAATCACACCGTCACCAAGCACCTGGCCACCTGCGCACACCTGTCCCTCAACACACTGATCACTGGCCTTACTTAGTTCCCCGTTTCCCTTGGCTCAGTGTCAGTTCAAACGAAGTACCACGCTAGTCATTCACTGCTGGGTATTTAGTTCTTTTTGACTCCTGCGTTTCCACGCAGCAATCGGCTTTCAAGCCTTAGCCTACTACACCGACGTAACTAGTCCCAGCACTGTACCGCTCCGGTATTGCGCACATTCCACTCCTTCAACCTAACAACGTCCGTTAGAGCTTGTGCCCTACAAGCTTCTCTACACGGACACTCATCATCGATTTTTGCCACAGTTGTGCAATTGGATCCAACCATCGTAATCAAGCGCAATCCTTACATCTTGATGATGATTTTCCACTGACCCCTTAGCTTTTGGTTCAAAGCATTGCCTTTGGGTTAATTACAGCAAAACAAATCCACGTGTCAGCCTCTCCTGATTCTAATGGATTTATGAGTTTGTAACTCAAACAACTTCTTACAATCCCCAAAGATGACTCCTAATGTATTTAGCTAAAATGAAGGGAGTATCTGATCGGAAAATTACGATGACCTTTTGATTGATGTAAGCTACGCATTTGTGTCACAAACGGTTAGATATTTACAGATACCTTAGTGACGTCAGTTTTGTTAGGCACCCTACCTTGGAAAAAGTCAGCAAATGATGCATTCTGGTAATGTTTTTACCATAACGGCTTATATTGCCTGATTTGCAAATAATGCTGAACACATTAAATGAAAAATGGTGAGGCTAACACAAACATAACGAAATCAGGTGTCACATAATAACACCACTAAATTCAATCCCGCCCGCTTGTTGTATGGATTAATGACAGAAAAATACACTGCACAAATTAAGGGAACACAATAAAACTTTAAAGATATCAATTTGTCACCTGTTTTGGTGCCAATGAAATTGGCAACCGGTGCACTGACTAGGCAACAGCAAGAAAACCAACAAAAAGGGAATGGATTTGCAGTTGGTGGCCCAAAACAATTGCTCTCTCCTTATCTTTCCTGACTGATTGTTCTCTAGTTTTGCATATTGCTAGTAGTCTTGTCCATACTGGTAGCATGAGGCAATACCTGCAGTTCATCCAGAGAACACCAGAATAGGCAGGTCTGTCATTGGCGCCCTGTTCTCTTCACAGATGAGAGCAGGTTCACACTGAGCATGTGACAGACTTAAAAGCGCCTGGAGATGCGGTGGTGAACAATATGCTGCCTGCAACATCATCCAGCATGTCCGTTTTGGCGGACCACCATATTCTTGGGGGGACGCACCGACCTCCACACGTTAGCCACCCTGACTGCTGTACCCATGTGGCCAGATTGTGTAGGCAGTTCCTGGAGAGCGAAGGCACTGATGCCATTGACTAGCCCTCATGTTCCCCAGACCTAAATACAATTGAGAACACCGCCAAGTAGCACCACAGACTGTCCAGGAGCTCACTGATGCTCTGATCTAGTTCTGGGCGGAGATCCCACCGGACACCATCTGCCGGCTCATCAGGAGCATGCCCCAGCCCACAATTGGTTAGTGATTTTGGTTTCCATTGACCATTGTCAAGTTATTCTGTTCTGAACTAGATACACAATGTACAGTTAAGATTTTGATCTTTATTATATTTCATTCATCAAGCGTGATTTAAGTGTTTCCTTAATTTTGTTGAGCAGTGTATATTGAGAGGGTAAAAGATAATATGAGAAAGAGAGGGATCTAGAGAAGGGGGAAATAAGAAGGAACAGATGGATAGCGAGATTGCTATACAGAGATAAGGGGGAGGTAGAGCACTCACCGATGTCGTGTATTTTTATATTGGGTCTGACAGTGTCATCAGGAGGTGTCTGAATGGAATCGTCATCTGTTTGGGAGACTTAGAAGGAGAACGTGAGAGCGAGAGAGAAACAAATAGAAAGAGGGAGAGATAAAGAGAAACAAATAGAGAGAGGGAGAGCGAGAGATAAAGAGAAACAAATAGAGAGAGGGAGAGACAAAGAGAAACAAATAGAGAGAGGGAGAGCGAGAGATAAAGAGAAACAAATAGAGAGAGGGAGAGCGAGAGATAAAGAGAAACAAATAGAGAGAGGGAGAGCGAGAGACAAAGAGAAACAAATAGAGAGAGGGAGAGATAAAGAGAAACAAATAGAGAGAGGGAGAGATAAAGAGAAACAAATAGAGAGAGGGAGAGATAAAGAGAAACAAATAGAGAGAGGGAGAGCGAGCGAGCGAGAGCGAGAGATAAAGAGAAACAAATAGAGAGAGGGAGAGGGAGGGAGTGAGAGAAAACACAATGTCATTAAAATGCCCCCCCCCGCATATTTTACACACTCACTGCCACTGCATGCCCAATGGCAGCCCATTCCCTAAAAGATAGTACACTACGTTTGACCAGGGCCCTATGAGGCTCAAAGCAGTGCACTTTAAAGGTGCTTGGTGCCTTTTTGAACTCACAATGTGTTAAAGCCTGGATAGTCTGAAAAATATGCTACCAAGGGAAGCTTTGGGGCACAAGATGAAAGTGGAATGACTAATTAGTGACACACGCTGGCAGTCCAGACTTGGATTGAACATGGACGAATTGGCAAAGTGAGAGTTTAAATGGCTTACCAATGTTGCACTACAGACAGTGGCGGTATTGCAGGAGGATTTTAGTATTGAACGGAAGCTAGCGTTTGGCTGTTTGCTATGTAGCCCTATAGGTACGTATATGTATTTGGGAAGAGAGATATCTTAAAAACTAAAGACCACAGACGAATGCGGAACCAGTATAGTGAGGAGAAAATTGTGTTCAGATGGTGGGCTTTTTGGGCCGACCTTGCAGAGTAAAGGTTGTGGTTAATAATCACAGTTGCACGCATGCAATCAAAGGTACCCCCCCCTCCCCCAAACCCACACACACAGTCACACACACAACCCAAGTGGACACTTCCATAGATTAGCCCTGACGCCCAGAGCGGGGGTTAAGGTGCCATGTACACAGGAGCCAACACTGGCCTGAGCGTGGCGATGTATTAAAGCTGACAAGGTCAGGGAAGTAGAGGGGAGCTTTCAGCGCCGGCCTTTGATCAAAGGGCCTGCAGGGGGAGAGAGATGCTACTGGAGCAAAAATAACACAGACCATCCCTATCAGACACAGCATCAACTGCGGCGCAGGGGGGTGGGGGAGCAATGGTTAAGGGAAAGCTGTAAAGAGAGGGGAGAGATGGAGAAACGGGAGGCTTATTTAGAGATGGGGACGAGTTGGAGAAGGGGAGAGATTGGGGAGTGGAGGGGGAGACCAGAGATGGGGGAGGCAGAGGGGAAACGGATTCCGTGAGATGAAAGGTGTGGAGAGAGGCTTACTTTAATTAGACATCCTCATTATGCTTAAAACACCACCTTTTTAATTACGTTTTTAACCCTATTTTAAACAGAAGAAGTCCCTTGAGGTTATAAAACAGCACCCTCCTACCTCTATAAAAACTCTCCACAGCCTCCAAGCAGTCACATTACTCATACACAACAACATAGCATAACCACATACAGTACACAACCTGGCAGTACTGTACAAATGTACAAAACCAACCCTGCCTCTCAGAGCGCGAACAGCCCCTTTGAGCCCTCGTACCACCTGAATTGTGTCCAGACTGTTAAGGAGCCAAATGTGGAACGCCAATACGACCCACAGAGAAATACAGAAAAAGAACCTCACTATCAGACATCACTGGGAGAACACTAACAGAAGCCTAGGGGTCTCATGTGTGTTAACTGTGTGTGTGTTTGTGAGGGAAAAAGGGATAGAAAAAAAAAATGATTAAGTAGGGAGAGGGTCTTCACGAGATGTTGGTAACAACCCAAGTAATCCATACATACAAAGAAATAAGTTCAGAAATTAAGTTATGTGAAGAAAGGGAGGTGCAATAAGGCATGGAAAGCCAAGACAACAGCTAAAATCTATCAGTAATTAAAATGCAATCCAGCCCCTTGTTGGTGCAAATTAATATCAGCTGGTTCAGTCCCAACTGATGGCCTACAAAAAGGTCTCATTGCCAAGGTGTCACACAAAACACATCTCATGTTGGGCAAAAGCAAAGAGCTGTCTCAAGACCTTCGCAACCTAATTGTTGCAAAATATAACGATGGCATTGGTTACAGGCACATTTCCAAGCTTCTGAATGTTCCACTGAGCACTGTTGGGGCCATAATACAGAAGTGGAAAGACCAGGTGCTCCTCGCAAGATTTCTGACAGAGGAGTGAAAAGAATAATCATAAGAGTTGTCTATGAGCCAAGAGCCACTTGTGGAGAGCTTCAAAAAGAAAACAGTAAGTAATGCACTCCACTGCCATGACCTGTATGCACACTCACCACGCAAGACTCCATTGCTGAAAAAAAAGCATGTTGAAGCTCATTTAAAGTTTGCTGCACAACATTTGGAAAAGCTAGTGAAATACTGGGATGCCATAATACACACCATGTCTGGAGGACAAATGGCACTGCACAAATGGCACTGCACATCACCCTAAAAACAAAATACCGACAGTGACGTCAAGAGGTGGGAACATCATGGTATGCTGCTTTTCAGCAAATGGTACTGGCAAACTTCACATAATTGAAGGAAGGATGAATGGGCAAATTTACAGAGACATTCTTGACACAAATCCGCTGCCATCTATCAGGATGATGGTGAAACGAGGGTAGACATTTCAGAAAGACAATGATCCCAAACACACAAGGAAACTCAAATGGTTTCAAAGAAAGAAAATAAAGCTGCTAGAATGGCCCAGCCAATCACCTGTCTTAAATCCTATTGAAAATCTATGGAAAGAACTGAAGATCAAGATTCATAGAAGAGGCCCACAAAACCAAGATTTGAAGACCAAGATTTGTGTGGAAGAATGTACCAAAATCACACCAGAGCAATGCATGCGACTAGTTTCTCCATACATGAGGCGTCTTGAAGCTGTCATTACCAACAAAGGCTTTTGTACAAAGTATTAAATAAATATCAGAAAGCATGTTCAATACTTGCAGTGCTATCTGGCCCTAAATTTATATTGCACTTGTGGCAAACTATTTGACCGTGGTGACTGGTCAAAACCTTGACAAATACAATCTCAGTTGGCACAGCCCTGCCATTGAGAAGAATGGACACAGGAAAACCTGTCTCTCTAGAGCAGGGGTGGGCAAATATTTTGGCTCGGGGGCCACATCAGGATTTTGAAATGAAATGGAGGGCCACATTTGTTTTTGTAATTTGTTAATCATAATTGATTTGGAGGCCAGAAAAGGGCAAAATTTAAAACATACATTACATATGTACAGTAGATCCCATATAAGGTGTAAATAGTTAAAATTCTGACTCAGATGTATAAAAATGGGCTGGTGAGTTGTTTTTTTTATTCCCCCCAAAATAATTTTATGACATTCCGTGGGCTGGATGGGACAGCCTCGCGGGCCACATTTGGCCCTCGGGCCGTAGTTTGCCCACCCTTGCTCTAGAGGGAAGGCAGCAATCCCTGCAGCCCAGCCGAAACTGAAGCAGAGCTGCATTTCCTGACAAAATGTCAGAAATATAAAACAATTACAGAGTGTAATGTCCCCAAATTTGAGACCATTACTGAAGATTTCAAAGACCTCTCTGATGAGTAGAGTCTACCCATGCATTGGGATGAGAACTTAGAGCTGTGGATTGGCAACATGCACAGGACAGTGTCTGACAAACCAACAAAACGATGTGTTAGGCCTTTGCTATGCTTCTTGTATACATATGTTCCTTATTTGGTCCTACTAATTATCCGGTTGGCAATATGACTTGTTATTATTACTTTAATGATGTTGTGTTGCAATTTAAGTAGTCTTTGGAAATGTTGCGTCATGCTTATAAAGCAATGTAAATTGGAAGAGAAAAGACAAAGATAGACAGAGAAAGACAGACAACAAAAGAGACAGAGAAACAAAAGAAAACAGATAGAGAAAAGGAGAGAGCAAATGAGATATGGACAAAGAGACATACCCGTGGAGCAGCAGACGTAGACTCTCAGTCTCAGGCAGCTGTGGCCGTGGTGATGGGTGGGCGTGGCTTCAAGAAAACACAGATACACATCAGCCATACTACGCCATCTACAGGCCAACCAGTACATTAACACAGACCTTTTCTCACCCTTGCATTCCCCACGTCCTCTCTACTCTTGCCTCACCTCCTCAAAACCCATTGGCTGAGGATGCAGAGGTCCTTACCCTCCTCTAATAGGGTTGTGAGGATTAGGTACCATAAGTGAGAAAAAGCCTCCCGACTTTGTGCCGTGTTCCAAACTACACATCCTAGCCTAAATCAGGAGTAGGAAACACTGGTGCTGGAAAGTGGCAAGCATTTCACGTTTTGACCTGGAACACCATTGAATTTCATCTATCAGTTAGCTCAGCTGTTCAGGTGGAGAGTCTATTTGTAACAACATCTGCCAGTAGCTCCAGGAACAGGATTGCATGTGCGTTGACAAAGTATCCTAACTCTGACAATAAATCAACAAATTGGTAATTTGAGCAATTGCCCCAGATCTTTTCACCTCAGCTCTTTTTTATGCTGATGCAATTAGTTGAAACCAATGACATATCAGAATTCTGGATGAAAGATCTGAATTGTGCTACCTGTGTAAACTCTTGTGGCTACCTGCATAAAAGCCATAGTGCAAAACCTTTGTGCACATTTATTTTATATGGCTCTGATCAAAGGTTGTGCAATACATAGTAAATAGGATGCCAGCTGGTATAAAACATTACAGAACTCATATTTTAGTAGCTGGACTTTTGACCAATCACATCTGATTTTTTTATGTTCACTGACCGACTAATTATTGAGAAAACAAATCATAGTTGGGCAGCCAATGTAAGTGGGTGCAACACATCTCAAGTTCTCACTTACAAAGTGTAATGAAGGTGTGTATTTTGGTACACACACTAAGGTGCTATGTAATCCACTGTCATTATACAAAATAATTCCTAGACAACATCTCAAATCTACTGGTCAAAGATGGTGTAGTACAATCCATCATAATAATTTCTTTCAGCAATTAACCAACACTTGTATCCACAACATTTACAGTTAACAGTATTAATAATAATAATAATAATAATGCATGGTATTTAAAGGCACAAAAAGCATTCTGTACAGCCAAGTGGATGGAATCAACGAACAACAATAGCATTAAAAGAAAAGCTATGTAGTTCATTAAGTGCAAGGGCTGAGCTAAGAGGAGGGGAAAGGCCAGACTGAAGTGTGGTGTTTAAACCTGTTATTGATAGTGTAAATCCAGTCATAGATGCAGGTGGCTGTAAGGAGAGTTCCAGAGTGACGTGTCCTTGAGCATGTGCCTTGCAAGTGCCTTGCTCAAGGACACATCAGTAGAACTCCTGTTTAGTGGGCTCAGGGATTTCAACGTTTCAGGTTTTATCTACAACCTTGATACATCAATATTCCACTTACAGATGTAGTAATACTCATGGCCCACGTTGAACTCGTAGCCCAGGGAGAATGCGCTGTAGCGCTGGAACTTCTCAGAGAACTTGATGGGCGCATGGGGTGCGTGGGGGCGGTTGCACTCCCAGCGCTTGAAGCCCATCTGCGGGTCGCAGGTGCGGTAGCCTCGGTAGCTGACCATGTAGAGGACGTACTGCTCGGCTACGGTGCGCTCCAGCGACCCCCGCTGACTGGTGGTGGTAGTGTTGTAGTGAGGGCAGTAAATGTCCAGGTAGTCGTTTACCGCCACCTGCACCGTGTAGCCCTCCCTCCGTAAACTGGCCACAGAGAGAGAAAATAAATCACGGTTGAGTAACAGCAAACTACAGAACTCTTATCACGGAGCGATACGGAATCGCTGGACACAAGGATCACCAAGCCACCGAACCTTCAATCCCATGAGCATGAAAGTCTGGGTCAGTGGGGAGGAAGGATGTTTTGTCGAGGGCAACGTGTGGCTCTCCTACCATACGGTGGAGGGATACACTGACATGTGAGGGGACCAAATCCCAGAGCAATGCAACAACATCTCACAGTGTTATGTTGACATTTGAAAATCCTATCTATTTCTGACCCAATCTATTTTGGACTGCACAAAATTTTGTTAAACCGGTAAGGATCACACAAGGGTTGTAACATGATTATTTATGTCATGGAGGGATAAATTAATCAGACACACCCAGGAGATCATTGTTCCCGTGACAACAGCTACTTTTGAACCATATATTTCTCATAGAAAGCTTTGCAGGCCCCTTTTCTTAAAAAGCTATTCTTAACAAGCAAGAAATCCTCTGAAAAATTTGTGTTCTAAAGAATTAATATTAAAAATAATGATTCCATTTTATGTCTGGCTTAAAGGTTAAGGTTTTGGATAGGCTGGCAATTTGGTCTTGTGTAATCCCAAATGTGGTAAGACATTTTACTTTCTTTTTGGGGATCAGCAATGAACTCATCATTTGACGCTTGTGGGGCCAAGACAAACGTCAAATGTTATATTCAAAATGTAGTGATATGTCTTAGAACCCACAGGCAACTGAAAACAGCGTACCAGTGTGATAGCAGGTACAGAAGGTCAGTCTAGGGTTAGGAGATGTGTGTGTGTGTGTATGTGTGTTTGTGCGTGTGGGTGTTTGAACAGTTATCACTATAGCTTAAGGCGAGAAGATGAAGTGACATGATTGACTTGGCTGTTTATCATACTATCTGTACTCATTATCGTAATTGTACACATTATTATTACACAAACTCATTATGCTTAACCTAAAGGGATGGAGAGGGAAATTGATGAGATGTGATGTCTCCACAGCTGAGCTGGAAGAGGGGGGTCTGTGTCAGGAATGATCAAAGAGAGGGCCAGAGGACATTACTAGGGGGAAAAGATTGATTTAGTATGAGGATATGCAGAAACTGGACTTATAATCAAGACAGCACTATTTCATTATCCGTGTCACCGAATCAGAAAACAATGGATGGGATAATGACGGGTCTTTGATGCTCTGAACTCTGGACTGTCTGATACCGCCAGTCAAGTCATTTTAATGAATTAAACATTAACGGCCGATCCCTCCTGATGACCAGGTTAGTCAATTGAACTCGGTCATGAGGGTTCAGCAAATGAAATGCACTGAAATTGAATACTTCAGGAGAGATGGCCTTAATGACTCCACCCATGCTGGTACAGATGCTGTAATAATATGTATACACAGATCAGAACTCTTTTCACCTCTACAGGATAAATGACGGTAGGAATCTGAAAGAAATGGAGCTGCAATAACTATTACGTGACTGTAGACGGCAGAATTGTGTAGCATTCAGCTCCAGGGTTTTCTCTCTTCGCTGTTCTCTCTTCCTCACAAAATCCCACTCTCCGCACACGTAAATGAGCACACATACACACACACACACCTATTGTGCACAATAGATCACACGCACGCACAGATCATGCACGCCCACAATACTAGGTCAGGTCTCACGGGAGATTATTATTCAATTACAAAATGAGGATCAGAAATGTCACAACGCTGGCACCCCATACCCTCACAGCCCCCACCCCCCTCATTATAGCATGGTAGCTCCTTTTTCTGGATCTTTTCCTACTCCTCAATGCTTCCTCTCTCCTTATCTTTCCCCTTATTCTCGTTGGCCGTTACACGGGCGGCGAGACGGATGAATATAATATCCCTTAACCACCGCTCTTCCCCTGCCATCAATCTTATCTTGCTTGCTCGTATCCCCGGCTCCCTTCTCAGATGTTGGATGACAGATTTTTGGTCTTGCTTGTGTTGCAAGAAGAAACAACACAGCCAACGCTTCAAAGGGACTACATTTTGAGAGGGGGAGGGATGGGGGTGAGGGGAAGAGAGAGAAAGCGAAGGGGAGGGAAAACGAGAGAAATGGAGGGGGAGACGAGTGGAAAATAAATGGGGGGTGGACCGAAAAAGACACGGAGGGAAAGAAATGGAGAAATAACAAAAGGAAAGTGGATAGAGAGATACAAAGGATAGTGAAGGTAGGGGAAAGTGGAGAACGTGATGATGGGGAATGATGAAGGCAAACGAGGTGAAAACGTGAAGGGAAAGAGCTCCTGTCACAGAGAGGAACTATACAGAGGAGGAGTTTGTATGGATTCACAAGTGCGTGTTGGTTGGAGGGTATTTGTTACTGTGTGTGTGTTTAAAAAAAGGCACCTTAAGTAGCGTACTCCGCACATTAATAAGGGTATGTTGAGTCACAGCTCCATGACAAATGGTTTATTTTCCTTCCATTCTACCCGGCAGGTCGATTAAACACAAAGTCCTAATTACAACAACGGCCTGACGTAAGGCAATGAGGGTTGGGATTAAACCGTTCAGATGTTGGAGATGTTGAAGCGCAGATGAGGTCACTGCTACGACAGCAAGTCACCCCACCACGACACCGCATGAAGAGAGGACTCTAGACGTAGTGGCGTCAGGACAACGTCACAGCCTGACAGCAGCTCCACGTCAAGCTTGGCGCAACATACAAAAAATGCGGACGGTGGAGGACAAGATGGCCGAGGGGCCAAGTGTGAAACCGCGTGAAGCACCTACAGGTGCCGGTGAGTGTCCACAGACACCGTCAAGGCCTAGTAGGGTGGCAAAATGTAAATGTAAATATTTCCTCAGTTACAAATGATTACACTACACATTTTGTGATTTTGTCAAATTTGCAATAATGGCCTGGCTTCAATGAAAACATTCCACAGCAGGTGAGTTAAAGTTTGATACACATGCGTCCTCTGATAAATGTTTCCAAGCCACTCTCCTTCCTCCTACACTTCTTGCTCAAACGGGACACTTTTGCTAGTTTAGACACGCCCAAGATGAACATATTCGTCGGCTATCGCAACACCCAACCACAAATGATGCATCTTAGACCACTGCACCGCCTGTGGGTCTCTGCGTTATGTCTATGTTATGTCTATGTTATGTCTATGTTATGTTTATGTTATGTCTATGTTATGTCACTTATATGTTATATCTATGTTATATCACTTCCATCTACGTTTCAGTGGGTCACTAGTAAGCAGTTCATCGTTGTTAACAAAGCGAGCCGAATGCTAGACAAGGCCTGGCCCATTCCACCCTCACCCTTCCAGAGACGGGTGGTGGGCGGAAGAGGACGCTCTCTATACGCACACGGAAATCTAGACTTACATAAGCACTTAGTGATACACGAGGTGGTCAGGCGGGGGGGGGGGGGGGGGGGGGG
>JACXGK010000216.1:0-25883 GCA_016801125.1 Novumbra hubbsi | reverse complement strand
TGATGGCACCTCTCTTTCTCACTCCCTCTCTTTATCTCTCTGTTTGCTCTCTTTATTTCGGTTTCTCCCGGCCTTTCGCCTTATTCCTATTTCTTTTGTTCTCTCCGTATACCTCTTTTTCACCATTTCTCTATCTCACTCTCTTTTAATACATTACTCTATTGCTCACTCTCTTTTTCCATTTCTCGATAGCTCTCTCACTCTCTCTTTCTCCATTTCTCTATCACTCTCTCTCTCTCCCCGTTGTGCATTGTCTGTGTCGTTTCCGCTGTCTCATCATCATTTTCCTGCGAGTGGGAGAGCACTGCTCGTTAGTACAGCCAGCACAAACTGGTGAAGACAGCCTAGTGAGAGAGGGAGATAGAGAGGGACATAAAGAGAAAAGAAGAGAGGGTGAGAGAGAGGAAGATAGCCCCAATGCTCGCATTTTGCACCACTGTCTCCACTAAAACCAGTCTTTTGAGAATACAGACAAAGACACTGTGAAAGACAGCAAACAGGCCCCAGTGGCCAGAAACGAACCGTCTCCTTCTACAGTGGAAGGTTATACTGTAAATCATATCCCATTTTCAATGAAACCAACCTCCACTATGAATGAGCTAGGAATAAGCAAAAAGGTTAATAACCGTTCCATCACAGTCGAAAGTTGTTGCACTTGTTGCAACATGTTCACATTCAGATTTGACCATTATACGCTGCCGAACTGTAAAATTTCTTGAGACACGAAAGAAGATGAAATTGACCCCAAAGTTACACCATTCATTACTTTACGGGACATTAGCGTTACATGAGTCATTACCGTAACATGAATGTGACTGCTAACCAGTTAGTGTAGTGGAATATACACACTACGCTACATGCGTTCAGTTTTTTTTTTAAGTGTGACCGCCAAACAACCTTCATTTAATTTCAATGAAATGGTCGTAACATCATCAATCATCTCCCTCGAGGTCAATGCATAGGATTTACAGGTGCACCTCCAACATAAATGTTCCAGAAAAACACCCCAGATGCCATTGTGTAATAAATGTATCTTTAACATAGCGAATTGGAAAGAATTTATTGATGCCGATTTTTCCAATCTCATAACTAATATAACGCCAACAGGCTCCTCTCAGCTCTTCTTACTGAAGACGAGACAGGGACAAGGTCTGTTGCTTTTCCACCTAACTCAGCACCAAAAGTCATTACATGTACAGTACATGCCGTCTCCAGCAAATCCTCCCTCTGCAGATTGAGTTAGCATCGCAATTAGCGTGCGTTTTACAGTGTTTCGATCTAAAATGGAGGCTGAAACAAGTAATAAGAAGTGGGGGAAGAAAAAGAGCTAGACACTGCAGCCTTTTTAGGATCTGGGATTATCCAGGGATCTTGCTGGAGTTAGTGATGATTCAGAGATGACTCAGGATGTAGTAGACACACACACACAAACACATAAAAAGCCTGTGTAACTCTCTTTGACTGAACATCATTTAGAGACAGGTCTCAAGTGTTGGCGGCACTTGGGACCTACTAAATGAACATAGTCTAATGATCGCAGGGATTCCAGCATGGGACAGAGTCTCTCTAAGGTGCGGCGGCCATTTGGCAGGTGAGAACAAATGTTGCTTACTGATTGGGCGAGAGCTGATAGTGAAGGACCACCAGGTCACTAATCCCAAAAAACAAACATCAGCCTTTTTGTAGTCATTTCTAACAGCTTCGGCTGCTTTTTAAGTACAGAACTAGGGAGTGGTTTGTACGTCCTCAATGGCATCTTACCACAGTATGGTGCACTACTATTGTCCTTTTTAACAGATTTTAAGTGCATATTACCTATTATCAACAAAAAGATGAAAAGCTCCAGATGAAAAGCAGCATTAATTCAATTTCTCGTCCACCCACCCACAAAAACTTGCAGAAAACAGTCAACACATGCAACAAAGCAAAAACCCTTCCAATAAATAGCCCAAGAAATTAACAGACAAAATAAGCCCTGCACATGCATTAAAATAAACCCAGTAAAAAATGTGCAAAGTCATAAAACAACAGAACAAGTCCTACTTCCAAGGTTTCAAAGAGTAGTGGACTGCATGCGCTTTGATGTGAGAAGTGGGAGAGCCTCAGAAGCTCTCACCGGAAGTCCGACACAGTGGGGTGTTTATTTCTGAAAAGCTAACTCCTTAAGCGTCTCCTTTGGGTTGGTACAGGGAGGAAAAGAAGGAGAAAGAAAAAGTGAGGACGAGCGAGAGAGCAAGGTAAGACAGGGAGAAGTGATAGAAAGGAAGATGGAAAGAAACAAAAGGGAAGAAGAGGACAAGACTTAAGAAACATTTAAAATGGGAGAAAGGTGGGAGACCAAAAAATTAATACCCCCATATTTAGAGGGGGCCTTTAACAGAGTGCCAACCTTTGGGAACCCAATATTGTAACGGACCTTTTAAGTCTGAGCCAGAACAACTGCACGGATTTACGTAAATTCACAAATCCACACACACACCACACACACACACGCAGTGTGCAAACTTCTGCTTGTGTGCATATAAACACCCTCCTGGGTGCTCTACAAACAGTACATTGCTAAAACTTCAATTAAATGCATAGTCTCAAATAGCTGCAAGCCCTTTTTAAAAGCCTTGCACTGGCACACATTTCAGCTAATAAACGTCAAATAAAACGTTTCAAATAAACAGCTTTACATCTAACCTTCTGTGAGTATCATCAAGATAACGTAAAAGAAAATAAAGGACAGCTATGATGGATTTTATAGGGGAGGCAAGGTGCAACAAATAAGAATGGCGCTGAAGCCCAAACTCAGAGATTTTATGATACATTCAATAGAAATGCATACCACAATGTTGTGTCTATCTCACATAATCGTTGCGCTCAATATTGTTGACAGGTTTTCAACAAAGATGCCAGAAGCTTCCAAAGTTCCTTAACGAAGGGAATTAAGTCAGGAGGACAGACAGAGTATTTGTTGGCATGTCTGAGAATACTTAGTGAGCTGTTTAAAAACCTGGGACTGTGATCATTTCAAGACAAAGTATAATCATTTTGATGATACGTGCGTGATGAGGTATTATAATCCCATATATTTGTCAGAATGCAACACGAGTAGTCAGGAGAATGATTCCTTAGAGGACCAAAGGTAAACTCGGACGTCAGACAGGCCGAGGTAAGATCCAGGACAACAAAAGGCATAAATACGAGTGATGGTCAGGCTGATAATCAAGACCAAAAAATACTCAAGAAACATAGCGAAGGTACAGGCAAGGACAAGGTCAAGGAATATTCAGGTAGGTCAAAACAGGCTGGAAGGTCAAAGCACAGAAAGGCTATCATGGGGAATCACAGGCTTAGCAAGTTGTGTAGACACCTCACAATGAAACAGAGAAATTGAACAGAATAAATAGTGTGCGCTACTGAGCTGCAGGTGAACGTTATCAAACCAAATGAAAAACCAAACTGAGATAACTAAGATACACAATAAAGTAGGTTGATAACATTTTTCAATGAGGGGGGTAAAAAAGAAAAAGGGAACAGAACTTAGATGCGAACCTTCAACTCATGTTAATTTAGTGTTTTAACATGTCATTTACAACACATACAGCAATTTTACAATTTCTGTTTCTGACGAGACAGTTGTGGCATGAGCAGGGACAACACAGACTCCTCCAGCCGCACAGAACTGGGTAACAGCAGTGTAAGAACAAGGAATTCTTTTGAAATTATACTTCAAATCTGTAGTTTGTGATATGTTGGCTCACTGTGATTTATCCAAAACTACTCAGAGAAACAGACAGATCCACCTTGTCTATTAATAAGAATGAATAAAAATGGAACCGAAACAGAAGTGTGCTTACATATTACATACAGTATGTAGAAACAAGCATTTTGGATATATTATAAAAAATATTATTGCGACAATCAAATTGGTATAATGGTAGCTAATGATATAAAAACTTCAATTATTTCCAAACGGTATGCAGAAATGTTTCAATGCTACCTATATATGTATCTGACTCAATGCAAGTAGAACAAATACCAAAATCTAGCAATATCACTTTGACATTTACATTTGACATTTTCGTAATTTAGCAGCCCCTTATCCAGAGCATCTTGCAGTGCATTCATCTTGAGATATATCTCAGGTATAAGAACAAAGACGCCTTGTTTGAACAGAACCCCATTATTTCAATGCTGGCAGATATGTTCAGTGGTTGAATCAAAAGAACAAAAGGATCATTAATTAAGTGTTATGGTTCTTACATGGACTGCACACATTCAGTAATCCATATAACCCATTCAGCAAACTCTGTCAAAAAGAACATCAACACACAAACACATTCTGTCTCTATTCTCTATTAATCTTAATAACATCCTAACCGTAAAACCTAACCACCAAGAACCACATTCTAACCACCATCACTAACCTGTAAGTTAACTTGGGTGTCAGTGGAGCGGGTGTGCCCTCACACAGGGGTGGGAGGGGGGCCGAAGTGACCTTTTGGTCTGAAAAACTGTTTGGGAAAAAGCTGAACGGCTTGGCGCTGGCTCTTATGAAAACAGGTCATAGATCCGACCGGACATGAAGAAGCTGTGGTCGGGGATCAAAAAATAAAGCCACTCCACAGAGGGCCTCTCTCTCCGCCACAATGAATATTTGATCTCTTCTGAAAACAACCTGACCCTTGGAAAGGCTGTTCAAACAACCTACAGCTTACACAGCCATTGCTGGAGATGCCCAAGGTTAATATTGACACATTACACAGGAGCACCGACATAATGCTTGATGCTTCACACTCCAGCCAATACGAACAATACTGAGGAGAGCCACTCAGGTGGTAAATCTGTATCCTGGTAAAGCTGAGTCAAAGCCATGTGGGCTTACAGCAGCCAGGCTTATTGGTGGAAGATGGACCATGTTGCGCTTACTGAATAATTGACCGGCACTAGAGCCATTTTCCCTCCCTTCTCTTACTTACTCTCAGTTCTTTGTCTCGCACTTGCTTTTTTACTCTTCATTGTTGATGCATTGCTTTGGGTAAAAGTGTCTGCTATTGGCATGGATCATTCTTTCTATTTGTCTTTATAGCCACTCTCTCCATCTCTCTTTGGTCTCTATATTCACTACCCTACCTCCCCTCCCTATTTATTCCTCTGTGTGTTTATGACATTTCTTTATTTTTCCTTTTGCCTCCCTTTTCTCCTTCTATAGTCCCTCTCTGCTCACGTTCCTCTTCTATAGTCGTTCACTTCTCCCTTTCCTCCTTCTATAGTCCCTCACTTCTCCCATTCCTCCTTCTATAGTCCCTCACTTCTCCCTTATCTCTTTCAATAGTCCCTCTCCTCTCTCTATAGTCCCTCTCTTCTCCCTTTTCTCTCTATAAAGTCCCTCTCTTCTCCCATTCCTCCTTCTATAGTCCCTCTCTTCTCCCATTCCTCCTTCTATAGTCCCTCTCTTCTCCCTTTCCTCCTTCTATAGTCCCTCTCTTCTTTGTCCTCCTTCAATAGTCCCTCTTTTCTTTGTCCTCCTTCAATAGTCCACCTCTTCTCCCTTTTCACTCTATAGTCCCTCTCTTCTCTCTTCCCTCTCTCTATAGTTCCTCTCTTCTCTCTTCCCTCTCTCTATAGTCTCTCTCTTCTCTCTTCCCTCTCTCTATAGTCTCTCTCTTCTCTCTTCCCTCTCTCTATAGTTCCTCTCTTCTCTCTTCCCTCTCTCTCTAGTTCCTCTCTTCTCTCTTCCCTCTCTCTCTAGTCCCTCTCTTCTCTCTTCCCTCTCTCTATAGTCCCTCTCTTCTCTCTTCCCTCTCTCTATAGTCCCTCTCTTCTCACCTCCCGCTCTCGATAGTCCCTCTCTTCTCTCTTCCCTCTCTCTATAGTCCCTCTCTTCTCAACTCCCGCTCTCATTAGTCCCTCTATTTTCTCTCTATAGTCCTTCTTTGCTCTCTTTCCTCTCTTTTTATTCTCTCTTTCTCCCTCACCCTTTCTCTCCTTCACTGATCTCAATTTCAAATCCAATTTGCTTAATTGAAATGACATTTTGAAACATTTCTCTTCCTCTACCTCGCTAGATGATGAGCACAAACATCTCTAATTGAAGCATTAACTTGTATTATAAAGGAATTCTCTATGATAAAGCATCCAAGTAGTTAAACCCATGTACACTACTGTTCAAAAATGTGGGCTCTCTTAGAAATGTCTTTCATTTAAAAAGAAAATAATTTTTTTTGTCCATTACAAATAGAAATAATTACATCAAATTGATCAGAAATACAGTGTAGACATTGTTAAGGTTGTAAATAACTATTGCTCCTGGAAACAATAATTTTCCTATGTTCCAATGGAACAATGTGTTTGCTGACCTAAGACAATTATTTTAAAAGGCTACGCAATCATCAGAAAACCCTTTTGTAATTATGTTAGCACAGCTGAAAACCTTTGTGCCGATAAAAACGGGCCTTCTTTAGACAAGTTGAGTATCTGGAGCATCAGCAATTGTGGGTTTGATAAGAAACAATGGTTATTCCATGTGAGAAACTCCAATGAAACTGAAGATCTCGTACAGCGGTGTGTACTACTCCCTTCTCAGAACAGTGCAAACTGTCTCTAACCAGAACATAAAGTTGAGTGGGAGGCCCCGGTGCACAACTGAGCAAGAGGAAAAACATTAGAGTGTCTAGTTTGAGAAACAGACGCCTCACGGGACTGTTTCTCAAACTACAGAGTGAAAGCGATCTCGAAGATGAAAGGCATTCACTCCATTTTGCATTCCCATGCCATACCCTGTGGATACTTGATTGGAGCCAATATCCTCCTAAAACAGGACAATGACCCAAGGCACAGTTCCAAACTTTGCAAGGTTTTTTAGGGAAGAAACCGACAGCTGGTATTCTGGCTATAATGGAGTTTCCAGAACAGTCATCAGATCTCAACCCTATTGAGCTGTTGTGGGAGCACCTTGACCGTATGGTTCATTGAAAGTGCCCACCAAGCCATTTCAACTTGTGGTAGATGCTACAGGAATGCATGGGGTGTTATACCCAGGTAATGATGACCCAGAACTGCATGCACATTTCTATATTGATTCAAGACCGCCAACAACATTTATCAGATTAAGAGAAGCATTATCTAGATTTACCATGCATGGTAGGGACTTGGCTAAGTAGTCATTATATGCAGCAGTAGAATTCAACAATAACCTCAATTAACTCAAAACACAAAAAAAACTGTCATTGAAATCTCACAGCAGAGCTCTGTCATATTTATGAACGTCTACGACCCAAACTGAAGCCTGGTCATTTAGATTATACTCATTAAGCGGACGCTCTTATTCACGGCCACTTACTAGTTATTATTAGTGATTGCCTACATCTAGCACCTAGAGTACATTGCCATTATTGCATTCATGATGGAGGAGAGGGGATAAATAGGACAATTGGAAGCTCGGTAAGATTAGGTGGCCATGATGTTATGAGTGCCAGCTCAACACCCCGACTTATACAATCAGTGCCTGACTCTGCTTAGCTTTGGATGCAAGCCAGGAGTGATAGTACGATTAAATTCAGAACAGTTGTTGAATCTTGTGAGCATAGTATTTTAGATTTAAATTAGATTCAAATGTATTGTCCTTGAACAGTACACGTACAGTACAATGAAATGCAGTTTGCATCCAACTAGAAGTGCAAAAAAGAGCAGTGACAAAATGTCATGCAGGGCCGTGTGTCAATGACCAGAATTCTCCAATGTATGAGGCTGCAAAATGAAATTAAGTGCAATGTATGGATGTGCAATTGGCATAAGTAAGTAATGTGCAATTTAACAATGTAACAAAGTGCAAATATGCAAACGGATTGCAATAGTTCAAGTGGCAAATGAGGTGTCAAAGTGTAAATATGCAATTGGAAGTACAAACAGTATCCATTGTGCAAATGGCCAATAATGAATAAGGTAGCAATGTGTAGAGCAGGAGGCAGTGCATGTAAGACTAGTATCGGGTCACAGAGTTCATCAGTTGCTGGGAAGAAACTGTTCCTAAGCCTGCAGGTGTGGAAACAAAGAGACCTGTACAGCTTGCCTGATGGCAGGTGGGCAAACAGTTTGTGGCTTGTGTGTGAGGGGTCCCTGTTATTGCCACGCGCTCTCTGCAGACAGCGCTTGTGCAGAAGGTCTTTGATGGCGGGGAGCTGGACACCACTGAGGCGCTGGGCGGTTTTCACCACCCGCTGCAGGGACTTTCAGTTGGACGCAGAGCACCCGTTTCACCAAACTGTGGCACAGTTAGTCAGGATGCTCTCAACTGTGCAGCAGTAAAAGTTTACCAGGATGTTAGTTGAAATGTGGGCCTTCTTTAACTTCACTAAGGTTAAGGTGTTGAAGGACCAGGAGAGGTCCTCGGAAATGTGGGCACCCAGGAATTTGAAGCTGAAAGTTCTAACGTGCATTGTTCTACCCATTGGTAGAAATAACATATTGGAATATATTTCAATAAAACAGAACATATCTGGTTAAAAACAAAGTACAGGTAAATATATCAGGAAAATACGCTCCACAATCTTCTTTCTCTAGAATGTGAAGTTATGTCTGCTCTGTATTGGCATATATCAATAAATCATGTCAAGCCCTAGTCTTCTAATATAATTAACACATAAAAAAGTGTGTAGCATCATAAGCCCTATAGCAGAGGTATTCAAATATTACCCTACTAGGTCCTGAGCCGGCTGGTTTTCTGTTCTACCTCATCATTAATTGCACCCACCTGGAATCCCAGATCTTGATTAGACTCTAATTAGGGGGTTGCAATGAAAACGTTTTATGGAACTGTCTTCGAGGTCCAGAGATGAATACCACTGCCCTATAGGCTTTATAAAGTTTGGACATGGCACATCGGGTACGTCGTCCAATTAAAATGTATTAAATTCCCATACATTTAAGTAAATACACATATAAGTAGAAATATATGAATGTGGCCAAAAATGTAATATATAAACGGATTAACATATCTATTTAAATATGTGCATATTTGTACATACAAGTCATATATATTTTGATATCTGTCATTTAAATCACTGTAAATACACGCACATACATTCAGTAAAAAAGTAGCTAAATATTACGTTTGCGCATGTTTTCTAATTTGTACATGTTTCTATTCTGAATTGTTCCAATACGTATTTTCCTGATGACTATAATTCTATGCTGAATGGTTTCTGATGTGTGCCCTCATGTCTCTATTGTGTACAGTTATAATGTGCATCATTCTATTCTTTTGGTTCCTCCTGAATACGGTTCTACTGTGAGTATTGTAATGTTTAAGGTGTCAAATGTGCATTGTTCTAAGGTTTATGGTTCTGATCTGAATTGTTCTAAAGTCTATGAATCTAAGGTTTATAGTGTTAATGTTCATGGTTTACCGTTTGCATGTTTCTCATATACATGGATTGAACAATGCCACCAGCTGAGTCCAACAGATTACAGAGGATTAAAAATTACGAAACACGACAAATGCCCAGTGAGCCGTTGGGAGAACCGCCCCCAAGATCACACATTAGATAATTGGTGTAAAAACCCTCTTTTCCTCTTTCTCACCCTTTGCCTCTCTGTCTTATTGCTGTTATGAAAAGGGAAGTGGGAAGTGTATCCAGGGGATGGGCAGTACTTCCATAAGTATCTTATCGCTGTTATGAAAAGGGAGGTGGGAAGTGTATCCAGGGGATGGGCAGTACTTCCATAAGTATCTTATCGCTGTTATGAAAAGGGAGGTGGGAAGTGTATCCCAGGGGATGGGCAGTACTTCCATAAATATCTTATCGTTGTTATGAAAAGGGAGGTGGGAAGTGTATCCCAGGGGATGGGCAGTACTTCCATAAGTATCTTATCGCTGTTATGAAAAGGGAGGTGGGAAGTGTATCCAGGGGATGGGCAGTACTTCCATAAGTATCTTATCGCTGTTATGAAAAGGGAGGTGGGAAGTGTATCCCAGGGGATGGGCAGTACTTCCATAAATATCTTATCGCTGTTATGAAAAGGGAGGTGGGAAGTGTATCCAGGGGATGGGCAGTACTTCCATAAGTATCTTATCGTTGTTATGAAAAGGGAGGTGGGAAGTGTATCCAGGGGATGGGCAGTACTTCCATAAGTATTTCCAAGGGGGTCCAAATGAAAACGTTTGGGCACCATTGTACTACAGTAATTAGCCAAAGAATTACATGCAACCCTAAAACAATGCAAAAAAACACCCAAATACAGTTACTCAAAATTACCCCCCTACAAGAAAAAAAACTAAAAAACTCAAAACTACCTATTAAGGAGCATTGAAATTTACTCCGATTTTAAATACATTTATACTTATTAAATTACAACTTCTTACTAAAGGAATTATAATAAAAAATAACATGTCAGTCACCAAATGATCAAGACCAAAACCCAGCAACCAACCGATTGGTGATTACAGTAAAGATCTACCACTGGTTCAGAATAAATGGAGCTGCAATGCTGAGGCATCATAGATGATGCACAGTGAACTTCCTCAGTGACTAAACATGCACAGTAAGTGCTTAATAAAACATGAATATAAATGAAAACAAGTCATTTCTACTGGTAATTTGTTTTTGTATACTGTGTTATAAGTGGGATAAACACCACAGTTCTGTACATTTCCTTGGGAAAAGAAATGCCTCATCCCATTGCGTCAGCCAATTTGTCCAAAGTAACATTCAGAACATTGTAGTTACTGTAGTAATGCCATTATATACAATATAATACATATAATGTACAGTCAGTATATACTGTATATTATTTATTTATTGAAAATAATTAACTTGTGCTATACAGACTCTTGGATTTCGAAAAATACTCAAACGGTCAATGCGTGCATTTGACCACAAAACCACAACCCCTCCACAAATGATGTCTCTATGGTGGCAACTGAACAACCCCTCCACAAATTATGCCTCTATGGTGGCGACTGAACAACCCCTCCACAAATTATGTCTCTATGGTGGCAACTGAACAACCCCTCCACAAATGATGCCTCTATGTTGGCAACTGAACAAACCCACCACAAAAAGGTAACATCAGGTTTTGTTTTGCTTCATCAAAAAGCACATTGTAGATTTTGAGGACAAATGGCAAAAGGTGCTGTGGTCAAACGATACTAAAATGTAATGCAAAGGAATTGTCAGGCAGAAATCCAATGCGTTTTTTCACCTAAAGCACACCTGGCCTACAGCAAAGCAAGGGTGTTAGGGTGTTTCTACTCAGCAGGGACTGGAGCACTTTTAAGGTTAAAAGGGAAAATGGACAGCGCAAAAGATGACAGATGTTTGAGAACCGGCATCACTCGAACTGGAATTGAATACAGACAAGATGGGTCACATTTCACAAGACAATGACCCAAAGCACGCAGTCAAAGCAACTGAAGGACAAGAAGGTGAATGTCCTTGAATGGCCTAGTCGAAGCTCTGATCTAAATCCCATCTAGTATCTGTGGAATGAAGTGTTCAGTTCTTAAGCGGTCACCATGCAATTTGACTGAGCTTAAACAATTCTGCAAGGAAGCATGGGCCAATATTGACCAGTCTTGGTGTGCAAAGTTAGTAGAGACATATTTAAAGAGACTCATGGCTGTAATTCACATGAGGTGGTTACACCAAGTATTAACTCGCAGAGGTTTTTCAATTATCCACATTCTGACTGAGAAACTCTGGGAAATTATGTATCAGATACCTCCAAGTCGCGCCACAGACTGTCCAGATGTCCCATGATGCCCTGATCTATGTCTGGGAGGAGATCCCCCAGGACACCATCAGCCATCTCATCAGGAGCATGCCCAGACGTGGCCCGGGGTGCATACGTGCCTGCATGCACCCCCAACCATGTCTGGGCATGCTCCTGATGAGACCTAAAATTGCCGATGCTCCAGATACTCAACTAGTCTAAAATGCTTTCATAATTGCAAAGGTATTTTCTAATGATTGCATAGCAAATTATGAACTTAAATTAGCAAACACAACGTGCCTCAACCTTTTGTACTTAAGTGTATGTCCTGAAGCTTATACTACTATATAATCACAAACAGACAAAGTTAAAAGCATGATTAAGCTTCTAATAACAGCCTGCAGAACATTGGTTGGTTTAAACAGGAGACACTCAAGGAATTGGGAATAAGCACAGTCTTACTTCCTCTAAATCATGCCATGTTTCCCAAAGCTCTTCTAAGACAGCCAAGCGTTACAGTTACACACCTGATCTTCAAATTCATCATATATGGCTTTGCCCACACACACACACCCTCCCTGAGAACGGTGGGTACTGCCGCGATGTGCTTGTGCCCTTTTATAATTCATTGAGTTGTTCTTATGGCTCAGGCAGCCATGTCAGATCTGAATCAGTGCAACTGAAAGACTCACTCAGCCAAAAGCACCCAAGTCAGTAGCTTGCTGTGGCTGAGGGCATTATGCTCAATCCAGCATACAGTGTATGTGTCCTAAATTGCGCCCTATTCCCTAGGGCTGTGGTCACAACAGATATGCACTGTAAATGTGAATAGGGTGCAGATAGAATGCAAGCAGTGGGACTACATCGACATCTTCAATGGGCAGAACAAACACCATTGCCGCCATATATGGCCATATTTCGGGAGACAAATAGCATTGGAAAGAAAAATGATGGAGGACGTTTTTAGAATGCTGATTGTTGATATTGGAAATATTGGCAAACTAGGAAACTAGGTGGGAGAGTATGAGTGGAAAAGGGATATGCAAGCGTGTGACTGAGCACGCACACGTTACGAAGAACCAACACATACAGGAATGCACTAAACTCCCAGGATCTCACAGCTGTGCCTCTTCCTACTTTGACACCCTGGACAAATGACTGACAGTTTTACAGACAAACACACACAGAGCTCTTCTCTCTCTTACACACACACACACACACACAATCATGCACACGCTAAAACACAGTGAATGAGTGAGCCTTGTTAACTACTTTAATCAGTGTTAATCACTGCAGACTCCTGCCTCACTGTCAAACTGAGACCAGCCTGTCTGACAATAACAAAGAGATGGAGAGAGACAGAGAGAGAACAAGAGATAGATACAGACCGAGAGGAGAATAGAGGCACAGAAACACCTAGTAAAAATGGAAAATGGTATCTAAAAATATACAGTGCCCACAGAGCCATGAAGCCTGTGGCAGTTTTGATGTACTTTATCAGCTGTTTCTTGGGCCCATATGGCCAGGCAGCGCTGGGAGAGAGGTGGACAGGCCAAGCCAACGCCAAGCCAACGCCAAGCCAACGCCAAGCCAACGCCAAGCCAACGCCAACGCCAAGCCAACGCCAAGCCAACGCCAAGCCAACGCCAAGCCAACGCCAAGCCAACGCCAAGCCAACGCCAACGCCAAGCCAACGCCAAGCCAACGCCAAGCCAACGCCAAGCCAACGCCAAGCCAACGCCGTCAGGTTTGAATTTACGTGTGGGGCGAGACCGGACAGCAGGGGGGGGGAGCAAGGGGTAACAGAATGCAGATAGAGCCAGCAGGAGAAATAGAGGGGAGTGAGAGAGATGAAGGGATAGAAATAAGGGGGAAGTGTGGGTGGGTGGTAGGGGGGTGGAACGGAGAGGTTACTAGGAGGAAAAGAACAGGGGGCTGAGACGGAGGGAGGCTAAGGGAGGAAAATTGAAAGATGAGAGAGGAAGATTATATATATAAAAAATGATGGGTAAATCAGGACAAAGGGAATGGAGAGCTAAAGGGATTGTGTGAGGGTTAGCAAGAACTGTTGAACTGGGAGCAAAATGGAGAAAGGCAGCCGGAGAGAGACAGGGAGGAGTGGGGGGAGAAAGTCAAAAAGTACAGAGTGTTTATCGTAATATAACACTATTTTTGTGAAAGAAATGGCTTTGGCCTTCGCCGTTGAACCAAAACTTTGTAGGCAGCTTAGCTGCCCGCTCAGTTGGAATAGTAATGCTTGTGTTTGGTGATTAGAATTTCAGATAGAGTCTGTATGCGCTGCTCTGGCTATAATGCAGTGCCGTAATGCAGCTAGTCTGTGTAGTGGAGCAGGCAGCAGCTCTGAATGTGACCTTATGTTCGTAAAAGATAGCAAACACCGTAAACTAATGTGTTTCTCTTGTCGTGGGCATGTGAGCATGGCAGGTGTGGGCAGGTGTTTTTTACAGCATGTGCAGTTGGAACATGATCTGGAACGGGGGGTACAAGGTAGGCTTATCTACCAAACACTGTGTGCACGCTAGTGATCCGCCGGGCAGCAACAAACGCCTAGAAGGTCAAGTGTTTATGATTGGTCTGATTTGCTATGTTTTGACACACCAGTGTTTATGTAGGATGACTGTTGTAAGGTAGCACGTGACACGTTCATACAGAATAGGCTGCAGAGTTATGCATTAGTCTACCAGATGGGTTCTCAAACTTCTCCTCAGGAAACATCCAGCTGTGAGTCAGCGAATAATCATCAACCCCATTATTAGTGACTCCATTGTCCTTCTTTACGGCAACACATTTGGAAATGTCCGGATAGTCCACTACAAGACATTTGACAACCACTGCTAATGTTTGCTAGCCCCGCACAGCCACCTGATCCCGAGAGCTTACATTTGAACGCTACACGGATATCAATCTGATATCAATCAAACCGTTTGGACATGGGGCGTTTCCAACGGCTGTTCAAAGTTAACCTTGAACGCTGTTGGATCGATCTTCAACTAATCAAACCAACAAAGCACATGACATACTAACAAAGTGCCAGAATTCACAACAACAAACCGCAACAAACAGAACTGTTCATCTAGCAACAGCAACAGAACAAACAGATTAGCAAGCGTAGATGAATAACATGTCATTGAAAAGGGTGGATATGGCACATCAAAGGCACCTTTGCAAAGGCCAAGAAACTATTTGAAAAACCAAAAACAGCGAAAAAAACCAAAAACACACTAATAGAATTACCCATCTTCACTTAGATCCCTGTTAAGACACCTGTCCACCCGCATGCTCCCGTTCCAGTCTTAGGTCGTACGTGTGTTAGTTAGATCCTGAGGTAATGCTCCTTTTATCAATTTCTCAGTTACCTGTTTATTCAGCCTACTAATGGACTTTGTTGTTAATACCCTAGATTGTTGGGCTGTGATTCTAGTTTGGTCGGGGAGTCCTAAAAACTATTGCGCTTAACATACACTTTGAGAACGTTAAACAATAACCAAACCACCTGTTTTTGTTATTTTCACAATTGATTTTGTGAAAATGTCTGTCTGAAAATGTCTGTCTGAAACCTCTACACAATACTGCCCATTTCCATTTACTAAAGTAATTTAGTGGACACTCCAATCCATCTACAGGGTTGCCTGTAGATAAAGCTTGGTGTCATATTAAATACATTCAAACCTGTTCCAAACACATATTTTTAAAAATCATGTATTTCACTGTTACTAACAGACTGTGATGACAGAAACCTGGCCTTAAGCATTTAATTGCAAAATGACAAGACATAAAATATAACGTAAAGGTAATTAAAAAAAATTAAGTATATAGATATATTCAGTTTGGTTAGATAGGTTGAGAAGGTGCCTTGATCATCTTATATAGTTGATTTTTGAATGAGTGTGGTATTAAGAAAGTGTCAAGCTTTAGGGTGCTTTGCAATTCGTTCAAGTCATCGGCAGCAACCAACTGAAATGAGTGTTGACAAAATGAAGTAGCCTTTAGGCTGTAGCGACCAGAATGAGTTCTCCCCAGAAGTCTTGGGAGAACTTTGATTAAAGTGATTCAATCTTCACGTAGGTGTAGGTCCTGTCGTTCAAAACAGATCAGCTCTTTATTGCTCTATTTGCATGAATGCCCAACAATTGCATTATAATGTCTTATGGCTCCCTGTTGAAAACAAATTCAGTGATGTTTTTCATCTAGAATGTAATATTTTCAATAAACCATGGCTGCGTTTATTGCAATTCAGGGCATTCATTGTACCTCAGGCTAAGGACCTTCTTAACGCTACAGTTTTATATGGATTTATAGTTTCATGAGCGATTAGACAACGCAATATCTAACCAACCCACAATGCAAAGTCTGAGATGTTGAATTTACCTTTAAAACAACATTATCCAAAGAGACCAGATGAGGTGATATGTGCCCACAGAAATTAAACACATAATAAGGGTTAAATAAAAGACTAAACAGCATTTTATCATAAATGTTTATATAAATATCTGTGGGTTGAAAATATCCCCCCAGGTAAAAAGTGGAAAGAACATGGATTCTATCAGAAGAGGGTAAAGCTAAGGAAACGAGACCTCTGGCTCCCTCATTGTTCATGTTTTATGCTTCAGTGGAATTCAACGAGATAAGTAGACCAGATCCAGCTGCTATCACACTACATGGGGGTAACCAGTAGAGAGCTGACCATTTTTATCAATGGTAAACAGCTATCTTCCCAAGTATCACCAAGTATTGTTTAAAGTGATACAGAGTGTACTGTAGCTGCAGGTGATGGACAGAATAGAACAGAACACATATTGAACATGAATTTGATAACAAAGAAGTCATTCATGACTATCAATTAAGTTTGAGTAGTTCACTTGTCTAACTGCTTGATCTAAGTTGTCTTGCATGTTGGCAATTTTGGTAGACTTCCGAAAAGCACTAAATGTGCTGAGAAAAAAACATTCCTTACAATATTTTTAAGAATATTTTCTTTCCTTTAAAAAATAATCATCAGTCAAGAGGATAATGACAGCTCAAGAGGTATGCTTATACAGAAAAACTGAAGTAATTTGACATAGAAAAGCATAATGACTATGGCTCTTGATTGCAGGAAAATGCTGTTTCAGGTGTTATAAAAGTTAAATGATTCACCATCCAATCATCATTATGTTCCCTCTCAGATATCTGAGGTAAATGAGATCTACCATTTGCCTGTACAGACACTAATCCCAGAGAGCGCACTGAATATTAAATGTATTACCTATTATTATTCATAATATGGATCCTAATAAAACTTTAAGTCTCCCACTCACACACATAGACTCAAAGACACACATATATGTATGTTTTTCCTATGAAAATGAGAACTGGCAATTAAAAGCCAATACAAATACAAATGTTCCTGATCCCCAACACTAACCGCAATAACGCTTTTCTAAATAACTTTATTATAACCATTATGCCTAAACGTTACCTAACCCAAACTCCCTTAATGCAAAAACTTAATACTAACCTAAATCCAACGCTAACCCAAAAAGTATGATTTACTCAAAACTTCACCGCTTCCAATGGCCATGTGTGTGTGTGTCTGCTAGCGTGTGACTGACAGCTGTCAAATCACATAAAACACAGAAGAAGACGAGGAGGAGAAGGGGAAGACAGTGGGGGAGGTGTCAGAGCTGATGAAAGGAACAGAGGGGGGGCCCGATGGAAGGACAAAGATAAGCCGAGAGGATACGTTGAGGAGGGTAAGGAGAGGGACGGAGGAGGCATGGCGGGAGGGAGTGACCCCCCCACCCCTTCTGTCAGTGTCTGTGATCATCTATTCCTCCAGTTCTCTCTATCAGTAGCTCAGTAACCTTCAGCACAAGACCAGAGTTGAGATGATGAATTGAGACGGAGACAGGAGAAAGGGGAGATTAGAAAACACAGACAGATGATGAAAAATGACAAACCGAGAGAGAGAGGGAGAAAGAGAGACGGAGAGACACACACAGTGACGGGGAGGCGTGAGACAGACGGAGAAGAGGAAATGAAAGTGTAGGTGACATTGAGGGAAGTGTAGAGGAGACTGCTCCTGGCGGTTCTGGAGGACGTCCACGGGACGACCTCAGTGCCACGCGCTTCGGCTGCGCCCGCTGTGAGGAAGCACAAGGATGCATGCCAGTGGACATACATGGATGTATTCATATATTAATTAGATTAAAATATTAATAAAAGCACATGTATTCAGATCGCACACTTCAGCTATTTCTGGAGCCTTTGTCCCAATCACCCCTATTGTGGATTAACTACTGCATATAGGGTTGTTTAACTACCTGATGACCTTGTGCATTATATACCCAGCCTTGGAAGGCTGCCTGATCCCTTGAGCTTACTTTTAAAATTAAACGCAGTTTAATGGAAGCTAGCAGGATCAGGCGGCTTCTCGAGACTAGTGATTGCAGTTTCTGAGAGGAGTTACCTGGGTAAACAAACACAACTAAACTAGCATTAGGGTCTACCCCTTGATGTACTTATAATGGGTCGGCTGGTTGAGCATGGCACAGGACTGTGGATTCAATTCTAGGGATCAAACGTGTAAAAATAACTGGGGGCCGTTTTTGCATTTGCCCCCAGTGGGAATCAAACCCACAACGCTGGCAAGCGGCATGCTCTTCAGACTGAGCTACAGTATGATTTGTAGGAATATTATTTATATTTTTATAGCCCACAGCCTTAAATGCCTTTTTAAGTCTCAATCTGGTGGTTCTGGTTATTTAAACCATTTAAAAAAAATCCCTGCTCTTATCAGATAATGCCATCTTCTACTAGTAACCTTTACAGGCTAGATAAGCCTAGTGAATGAATGGCTACGTAAACATTGGTTGCCATCCAAAACACTGGAACAGTACAAATGGGCAGGGGTCTATTGATGTGGCCGATAACGGAATCCAAATGTTCTTCAGTTATGAAACTGGAACCTCAAGTTTAGTTAAGTGAAAAACCAAGCACCCAGCAACAATTCACAGAAGATGGCAGAAGTGCAAGAAATAAATCGGGAAAAAAAGTGCAATCAATGACGAAAAGAGCATTACTTGCACCCCCCCTTCACCCGGCCCCCAGACAAACACAGTGCCCTTTACCTCTCCCTCGGAGCCAAGCATAAACGAGTGAAATGACAGACAGAGAGAGCCAACGGGCCTCCTCCCTAGAGAGAGGAGACGCACTCAACCGTACTGATCTTAAAACAACAGCCTTCCCTTCGTCTCACTCTCTCCCTTAACCTCACTCTCCTTCCTGCATCCCCCCTCTCCCTTCCTCTCGGTCTACATTTTTGCTCTCTCTGTCTCTATCATCCTTCACTTAAACCTCCTTTCCTTCTCTCATTTTTGTCCCATTCTTTTGTCAATTCGACTGCTGCCCGGCTATTTCCCTGTTTGCAATGCTTCTGGTCGGTCTCCCACCGTTTCTCTCCATGCCCCGAAATTATGCCGTCATTGTTCCCCGATTCCAATGCTTCCTTGCACCTCTCACTGAATTGTGTTGCCGTCGGTTGACAATTTTTCTGATGTCAGAAAATGGATTTGACCACGTGTCCGCCTTTTGCCATTAACCCCCACCCCCCTTCCCTTGTGCTTCCTACTTCGAAATCACCTCAAGACACAACCTCTCTGGCCTTTTCCTCGTCGCGGCATGACCGGCATTCAAAAGCGTTGCAAACCCTCGGCCCCGCTTGGCAAGCCGAGACTAAGTAAGAAAGCGGTTCCTGTCGCCGTCGTGCTGCCGACTCATTTCGGTGGCTGACAAATGAGGCGACAAATTGACTTCTTCGAAGCGTTCGTAAAGCGGCAAAACAGCCCTAAACAATTCTCTCTTAACTAAGTGCTGGACGGAATCACACAATGGGGCCCGGGGCTTTATTACAAATGATTTCTTGTTCTCTCTTTCCTTCTCAATCCCCTTCCTCCCCCTCCCCTGTTTCCAGTGGTGTGCCCCAGACACACATTGACCCTGGATCTGTGAGCTCGGTAGGGGGGCCTCGTTCCTTTGCGTCGCTCCACTGCACATGACTGACATACTCCGTAAGGTAGGGACAGAGGAAGGGACAAGGATGGAGGGAGGAGGCAGTGAAGGAGGGAGAAGAGATGTGTGAGAGGAGGGAGAGAGCCATATTGTCGGAAACAGAAGAGCGCTGACTGCCATGAGGGAGGAGAGGGAGCTGAATGTGATTTATGATCAATGGTGCTTCTCCAATTACATTCCAATTAAAGTAGCGTCTCTCTCTCTCTTGAGCGGTGCTCTAGTATAACGCATCGGCAGAAGGGCTTTGGCAGTCTTTGTGTGGATATGCTGCTGAGCACTCACACAAATACACACCAACGTGCAAAGACAAATTGCATGTCCACACACACAAAGGTATGCAAGTGCACACATAAACCTACACACTCCTTCCGCAAATATGGTCTCCAAAACCCAGTTGCGTTTGTGTGTTAGTGCATGCGTGTGTGTGCAGCCACCTCATCAGAAGAACATGGGCAAGTTTATTAAAGTCAGATTAAGGGCAGTTCATAGGGCTAATGCCCACTATCCCATTGATGCTGGTTTAACAGCGCCTTACACTCCACCGTCAATAAGGAACCAGGAAGATAGAGGGCAGGGGAGAGGGCAGCCAACCAGAACGGCAAAGCGGCCAGAAGAGAGTGGAAATTAGACCGGAGAGAACAAATAGACGTCATGGAAATGGACCCGGCTCCAACCCCACTTCTTTTCAGTTTTTTCTCAAAAATATTTCAAGGATGTTTCTTGGACAAACAAATAGGAAATGGGTTCATTGTAGCGCGAGAGCTCTGGCATGTCTTCTCCAGTTCTGATGAACCTCCACAAGCTACTGACCAAACATATGGGAGTGCACTTTGATTCTGATTGACAGGCTAAATGCATGCTTGAATGTATCCAGCAGGGGAAAGAAATCCGCCACACAACAGATAAAGTGTTAGCTGATTACTACACGTTACAAACCGGTAATGTTTTGTGACAACAGGTTAGTACGTCCTCTCGGCAATTTGCACACTGCCATATTGTAGTTCGTAACACATGGTTGTCCAAGTTAATTACACTGTGCAACCTGTAATAATGCATTATTAATGTGTTTAATGATCTCAAACAACATGAGTCATCTATTGTCCATGTCACAAATTCCACCCTACAACCTATACTGTGAACTGCTTTTGACCAGACCCACTGATTAAATAATTTTAGCAATACATAGGGAATGGACTATTTTGGGGAAGGGTCCAAATCATGTCCAGTAAGTTTGTCAGTTGTAGTGTTTAGAGTCTCAAATCTCAAAAGGCACACTATTTACAACGGCTATTTACAGGCCTGACCAGGGCCTGTAGAAAATAGTGCACTAGACGGTCAAAATGTTTGCAGGATGCCCTTTGTAAGAAAAACACCTACTCAAGCCTGGCTGGTCAACAGATGGGAGGGATTCATCAAGAATTTGTTTGTCTGGGTGTGGATTGTAGTGTTTACAGACCAGTCATTATGATGACTAAGGGCTCTTTTTGATTCAGTAGAGGAAATTGCAACCAGTTTCAGGCGGTTGGACACAGTTCAGACCAGTATTGATTTCTGTTAAAGTTTAGAGCCCTCAGCGTAAAACCAGTTCTATCAGGCTCCAACTGCCTCTGGGAAACAGCTTGGTATCTAAAGGTATATGTTAGACAAAGCTTAGTGACTATAAAACAGGAACCATGAATCTCAACAACGAGCAGGAGTTGGTCTTACTCAGTATGATGTATTTTGAATGAGACACATATGTACAGCTGCCCGAGTCAATTTTATTTTTGAATAATAATTATTTATACACAACTCAATCTGAAGAATACACACAGATTATAGAAAACACATTGCATCAACAAAAAATATCTGTGGTACTTTATCGGCACCAACATGTATAGGCTACCTTAAGGTTTTTATGCAAGACATGCCATAATCGAGGCATATAGTAGACAAAGTAGTTTTACCTAACATTAAATAAGCCTCAAGTATTTCTAAAACATATTTTTTAGGTAAGATCATTCAGAGGTTTCTGCATTATAGCAATATGTGCAAAACGTAACCACTCTCAGGCCCTTACAAAAATCAGGAGCCCCAGTCACCTGAAGTGTATCGGTACTGACCTAAAAGACAGCATATATAGCTAAAAAATGTATTTCTTTGCTGAGAAGACACACAAAATGTCTCTAAAAAAGAAAACAATTTTAATATTCAGCTTCTTCACCAACACCAAGCAATGTTTGTTAAAAAAAGATCTTATCAAACCAAATCCAAAATGCACTATATGGACAAAAGTATTGGGACACCTAAACATCCCATTCTAAATCCATAGGCATTAATATCAATTTGGTCCCTCCTTTGCAGCTATTACTGGTTCCACTCTTCTGGGAAGTCTTTCTAAAAGAACTTGGAGTGTGTCTGTTGGAATTCTTGCCCATTATTCCAGAAGAGCATTGGTGAGGTCATACACTGATCTGGACGAGAGAGGGCCTGGCTTGCAATCTCTGTTCTAGTTCATCCAAAACATGTTTGATAGGGGTAAGGTCAGGGCTCTATGCGGCTCAGTCAATTTTGTCATCCAACCATGCTTTTATGGACCTTGCTTTGTGCACTGGGGCACAGTCAAGCGGGAACAGAAAAGGGCCTTCTCCAAACGGTTCCCACGAAGTTGGAAGCATAACATTTTCCAAAATGTCTTGGTAAGCTGAGGCATTAAAATTTCCATTCAGTGGAGCTAAGGGACCTAAGCCAACTCCAGAAGAACAACCCCATATCATTATCCCTCCTCCATCAAACTTCACGGTTGGCGCAATGCAGTCAGGCAGGAAACGTTCTCCTGACATTCGCCAAACCCAGACTTGTCCATCAGACTTCTAAATAGGGAAGTTTGATTTGTCACTACACAGAACAAGTTGCCAATGCTCCAGTGGAACAAAATGGAACAAATTCTATAACCAAAGTAATAAGGTTCAGAACATTCAAATATAGATTTTGGGATGTACATACACTTGTAAAGAACATGTACAGTGGTGAGAACAAGTATTTGATACATTGCCGATTTTGCAGGTTTACCTACTTACAAAGCATGTAGAGGTCTGTAATTGTTATCATAGGTACACTTCAACTGTGAGAGACGGAATCTAAAACAAACATCCAGAAAATCACATGGTATGATTTTTAAGTTATTAATTTGCATTCGTTTTTTACTTGACTTTTTTGTCATTGACTTGAACAAGTCAGGAAAGTCACTTGGAGCAATTTCAAATCAGTTACAGGTCCCAAGATCCACTGCGCAAACAATAGTTTGTAAGTAGAAAGGGCATGGCACAGTTGTGTCACTGCCACGATCAGGAAGACCACACAAGCTATCAAATGCTGCTGAGAGAAAATTGGTCAGGAGGGTCAGAAGTCGACACGAACCACTAAAAAGCAGGCACCAAAAAGCAGGTCTGCGATGAATTAGAAGCTGCTGGAACACAGGTGTCAGTGTCCACAGTTGTTAAACGCGTGTTTTACATCATGCATGGGCTGAAAGATTGCCATACAAAAAGGAAGCTCTTGCTCCAGAAGTGGCACCTTAAGACTCGACTGAAGTTTGCTGCTGATCACATGGACAAAGAAAAGGCATTCTGGAGAAAAGTGCTATGGTCAGATGAAACAAAGATTGAGTTATTTGGCCACAATGACCAGAAATATGTTTGGAGGAGATAAGGTGAGGCCTTGAACCCCAAAAACACCATACCTACTGTCAAGCATGGTGGTGGTATTATGCTCTGGGCCGTTTTGCTGCCAGTGGAACTGCTTAACAGAAAGTGAATGGAATAATTAAGGAGGATTACATTCAAATTCTTCAGGAAAACCTTACATAAGCCAGCAGGTTGGACCTCAGTTGGGTGTTTCAACAGGACAATGACCCCAAACACACATAAAAGGTGGCAAAAGAATTGCTAAAACAGGCTAGAATTAAGGTTTTAGAAAGGCCTTCCCAAAGTCCTGACTTGAACCCCTTTGAGAACATGTGGACTTTGCTGAAGAAACAAGTCCGTGTCAGAAAGCCAACAAATTTTGGTGAACGGCACCAAATCTGTCAAGAGAGGGGTCAAAGATTCCACCAGAAGGTTGTGGATGGTTTCAAAAAGTGCCTTGTCAAAGTAGAAAGAAAGAAAATATTAATATTGCTGTATGTATATTTTTGCCCCTGTAGAGTTAGAGTAATTAATGGGAACTAACACTGCCATGACATACATGTTCTTTACAAGTGAATGTAAACTTTTGACCACAACTGTATTAAGCTCAAAGTAGAACATATTTTTGCCCAGGGGTTTCCTGAGAAAGCTGTGTTTTACACAATAACATAAAATAGATGAACACTGACTGGATGTATTAACTATGGCATGCAATTTCATGGCATAAATCCTTCAAAGCGAACACTCTCTGCTCTGGGGCAGTGTGGTATGATTTTTATGTGTGGTAGATGTTTCCATAAAAAATATTTTATCACGGCCCAGCCTAATTCCGGACTGGGGTTTCCTTTTTGTCCCCGTGTTTTGTTCCCCTGATAGCACTCTGGACTTTTCCTGTATTATCACTAGAGGTGTGAATCTTTACCTGCCTCACGATTTGATTACAATGCAGAGGGTAAAGATTTGATTATGAACCGATTGTCAACATATTTTACAAGTTGCTCAGGAATTTTGCGGAACATAAAATAACGTTTTGACATTGTAAACATACATTTCTGTAGCAGCTTTATTACAGGAAAATGGACGGTCTAAAACGCGGTCTATAACACGGACTATAACATAACTTAAAAGGCTACCTTTTATGCAAATGAAATTATTTGTAAAACATATTGTATTGTTTATGTGGAACATCTAAATTTGTTTATTCACTCTAAAATAACATTTATCAAAAATGTTGCTGTTGTAAAAGCCTCTCGTTTGTGAATTCACCTGCCAGTCATCACAAATATAATGAGTAGTTTCTGTTACACTTGAGTCTGTGGCGATGGATGTCCAGGAATCGCAGGTGATGACCACTCGACTGGCTTACGCATCAACTCTGTTACTCTGGATTTTATGTCACTGTACAGCACAGGTTTAGCAGTGTTTGTGAACTCAGAGAAGGGATAATGTACGTTGGCACCCGAGTATGAAGGAGGAAGTGAAAGCCTGTGTTTCCCACGACCGAGTAAGAGATCCTTAGAATAATGAGATCCTTTCTATAGTAAGGACGTACAGCTGATAGCCTCAATTGTTGTATAATAGGCTCATTCACTGCGTATTGCAGAGTTGATGTTAACCTCCAAGTGAAAACGGCACATGTGATTCCATATATGTTGCCAAACTATTTTATCTAGGCTCGACAGGTCGCACATTGCATAATCTTTATCAAGCCTGTTTCCTTAAAAAAACTAAATGTGCCCAAATGTCTGCTTTTAAGCAGCTAGGTGCATTTTTAATGCACCATGTCTTCTATCTACATTAGACCCACGTCAGACAGGCACATGCGTTACTTCCGACAGACATAAATTTAAAAAAATCTATATATTTACTAAGAGTATTTATTTAGAAAAAACTTTACTGCGTATATATTTATTAAAACAAAAAAGCTATTCTTTATTTTTATGCATCGATGCAGAATCGTTCAGTTAGCATCGCAATGCATCTTAAAACTATTATATTCCCCAGCTCTAATTATCACCCACCTACCCATTCCGCACACATGCCGGCAATCCTTTTATCAGCACCACCCTATTTCAACCTCGGATTCCCCTTTTGGTTTGCCAGAACAATACTGTTTCTAGTAGCATTTGTGCCCCACGTCTGTTAAGGTACGTGCCTTTACCTATTCTCCATAGAGTTTTTTCTGCTGCTAATCGCAGTTCTGCCCGTTTGTTCTCCGATTGTTACAATCTTTTGTTCTCATCCATTCTTGGGTGCATTTTAGCTTGGTGTTGTTGGAGGACCCATGACCTGCAATTGAGACAGGGCTTTCTGCCACTGGTCTGTATGTTTCGCTCCAGAATGCCATGATAGTCTTTAGATTTCATTGTGCCCTGCACAGATTCAATGCACCCTGTGATAGACGCAGCAAAGCTTCCCCAAAACATAACCAAGTATCCTCTATGTTTC